>CATIWM010092261.1:0-46027 GCA_949671775.1 Mallotus repandus | reverse complement strand
GTTTACTTTGCTTTCCTTCTTTTGCTCTTTTTTTTGCTTTTCCTTTTTTTTTTTTTTTTACTTTTTTCGTCCTCTTCTTTTTTCCCTTTCTTTTCTTTTCTTCTCTTCCACTTTTTGGTCACCTCTCCTCCATGGGACAGCTCGCCACCTCCACCAAGAATAGCCCCACCCCTGACGAGCCTCCACCATTCATGAGCAGCATCATCGCTGCTGCTGCTGTCTGTGATGTCACCAAGCAGCATGACGTTATTGCTACTGCCACATGCGATCCCTAAGATGTCGTGACCCACAAACGTCCGACGTTTAGCCCTTCATCAAGGTCGGCTCAAGCTCAAAACACCGGACCTTCTTTTGACACTGCTGATCCCCTCAAACAGAGCCAACAACATCAATAGAGTTGCTGTCCTAAGTTTTTTTTCAGGTCCAAATCAATAACTATCTCATTTTCTCTTGGTTTTGCAAGTTTTGTAAAACCATTCTAGCAAATTCTAATCAATTCCCTAAGTCAAATTCTTTTCCAAAACACAAAAGAGGCATTTTACTCTTCCTTGTATTGTTTAAGAATTAATTTTACAATTAATTGCTATAAAGAATTGTGACTTGTGGCTTGTGATTTGATGCTTAGAATGGTTTTTTTTTCTTTTGAGAATAATTGTATAATGCATTTGCTCCTTTGATATTTAGCCAAAATTCAAGCCTTCATCTTGACTTTGTTCTTGCCAATTATATTATCTCAATTTTAACCAAAAAAGAATTTGTAAATTAAATTCGGTTATCAACTTGATTGAACTTTATTGCATTTGGCTTTGATGAAATTAGAAGAAGATTTAAGCTACTAAATTTAATTATTTGTTTAGCCAAATGTTTATTGATTTGGTGATTTTAGCTATTTTTCTCAAAGCTTCATTTATTTTTGAATGCTTGTGCCATGATGAGATTTTATGCAAATGCATTATAGCTGATGATTCATTTATTTTGATTTGTTTTTGCTTTGTAAATATTTCGGCAATTTTTATGCCAAAATAATTTTGCATCTTTAAATTGCATAAAAGCATAATTTTGAGCCAAATTAATTCATATATGCTTTGGCCATGTGCTTTGCTTATACCACTTGCTAGCATCCTAATGTGGCTTTATTTCGAGGAGCTTTGAATATTTGGCCAAATTTAACTTTACCAAAATTAAAATTTTTGTTCATCATTAGCTGCCTTTCAAGAAAGTTTAGATTTTGGTTCTTAGATTACATCTTGGCAATTTGTGCCAAAATAATCTTAGCATTCTAAATCACAAATGCATTCATACGAAGAATTACATGCCTTGGTAATCTTTATTTTTGCAGTTTATTTGTTCTTTGCTTATGTGGCCAATTATTATGTACCTTAATATTTTAAGAACCATGCTAACTTAGCTAGACATATAACCAAATTATTCTAGCCAAAATATTGAAATTTTGGCATGGCCAAGAAAATTAAATTTTGGCTTTTCAAAATTTTACGCACTAATTTTGGCTTTCATTCTCACCCTAATATGGCCAAAATTTACTTTCTTATCATGGCCATAAGCATGTTAGCTTTAAAGGTTAATCTCTTAAGCCAAAAATAAATATTCAAGTTAGCTTGGCATTTAAATTGGGGCTTCCACCCTTGTTCTCTTCTTTAACTAAAATTTACTTTTTTAGCTTTTTTTTTAATCCAAGCATTTAAATTTGGCAATTTAATTTCAGCATAGGGACCATTCTTGTTTTGACAAATTTGTTTATGACCAATTTGTCAATTTTCTTTGATGGATATTCTTAGAGCAAATACTCATATTTTGCTTTTTAGCTAACAATCTAATTAGCCTAGCTTTGGCCAAATATTATTTTAGGGATTTTGTTGGCTCTTTATAAAGATGGTCAAACTTTCTTGCCTTAACCAAGTTAGAGAATGCCATTTAAACTTGGTCCTTTCCAAATCTTAACCGAATTTCAAAAGAATTTTTTAGTTTTAATCTTTTTATCTTTATCTATTTTAGCATAAGGTGCCAAAATAGAACTATGGGAAATACATATTATCCTTGGCTTTTCAGACCAAGGATTCCAATTCTAAGAATAATTTTGGCTTCTATAGCCAAAATAAAAATGTGAATTATACTTTAATTACTTATGTTCTTATTTTTCGAAAACTTAGCCAAAAATTATTTCCCTTTGATTTTGGTGGAATTTTGTTGTGCCATACCTCTTTATGTCATGCCTAGCCAATTTAAATATTATTTCCATGGCTATTAATGTTGCCTTAAATTATTGTCAAATTTCAAAATTTTAGCAAAATTTTGATGAAATCCGTTGCAATTTAATTTTCAGGCAAAAATTAAATTATTTTAGCCATTGAGGGCAAAATAACCTTGTCAAATCCATTATTAGCTTGTATCTTTATTTGAGAAAATTGACCTTTTTCACTTTGGGAAAATGGACCAAAACACATCACTGCTTCTCTCTGAAACAATTCAACATATTTGTTTTAGCAAAATTTTGCCAAAAATTCTTTTTTTTTTGTAGAATTTATTTATTTAATTCAGCTTTATTAAACCAAATAAAGTTTTATTTAGATGGTCATCATTTACCCATCTTTAGGAACTAATTTTCTTGGAAAAAAGATGCTTTGTTTATTTTTTGTGCATAATCTACATGTTCCAACATCTGTGGCTTGGTATAGCACTCCATTATAACATAGACAAAATAAATTAGCATGTGACTTATTAAAACCACAATCACTTATATCTCAAACGACATTAATTCTGTTCATGCTTGTCTGTATATCACCATAAGGCATATTTATTTATTTTAGCAGTAAATTGCCAAATATGTCTATTTTCATGGAAGATTATATTTCTAAGACATTTTGTTTTATTTTATAGCCAAATTAACCATTTATTTAGCCTTTGTTTTGATGTTTTCTTGATCGGGAATTTGAAAATTATGCAATTTGTCTGCATCTTGTCTTGATATTTCTCTGGTTCATTCTTCATAGTGAAAATGAATCCACTGTCTTGTCTTCTAGGGATTTTCTTTGAATTTATTTGTCTATTTTCAATTCAACCTTTTGCATCACTGATCACACCATTCACATACACCACAACCATGCATTACCAAAATGTCAAATTTTCAGTCATTATGCTGCTAAAATTTCATCAACAAATCACTGTTCATAGCATCGTATTCACACACTAAAGAAACACACTAGAGACAAATAACAGTAAATTAAAACATACTAAAAACTCAAACTTTCAACAGTAAATAGAAACACACTAATTTTCAAAACTTTATTTTTTATTTATTTAAAATAATAGCCATCAAGCCAATTTTCAAAATCAAAAATAAAATATTGCAATTAAATGACAAACTTCTGGCTAGGGGCCAATCATTTATTTTTTATTTAGCTTGTATTTTCCAAATAGTGGGAAATATTTTCAACTCTACCCTTCCTAGAAAAAATAAGGAGGTAATATTTAACCACTTGATTTAGCATTTACGTATAGTCTTATGCAAAATAATCCCTTTTAAAGTTCAGTATTTCAATTGGATCTACCATAAAGAAAACATTAAGGGATTTTTGTTATCAACAATAATTGAAAAAACTATTACATTGATGACCTCTCCTGATGACTCTTTTAGGATGGCCCCTTTTGTTTCTCCTAGAGAATTTGCCCCTTGAGTGTTCTGAATCTTAATGACATATTCCTCAGCCTTTTACATAATGGACTCCTTTTTATTAGAAAGTGGATCTTCTGTAGCTTCAAGTCTAATTTTGGCCTTAGCATGAGGTTGGATCTCCTGTTTCTTTTACTTTCTCTCAAATGCCTTTTGTCTCTGCAGTCTTCTTTTATGTGTATGAGTCAATGGCTAAGAAAAATTCATGTACTCTATCTTACGCCACTGTTTGTTTGGTGGAATAGGTTGTGACACCACAAATTCATCATTGAATTTTGATGCATGTCTTTCATCTTTTCTTAGTATGGATTTGTGATTGTTTTTAAAGAAATTTGAAGCAAATGGTCTTTTGTTTAGAGCTAAAAATTTATTATGAGGAACTGGCTTCCAATAATTTTCAAATATATTTGGATTCATCTTGGAAGGCTGAACTACCTTTTGTTTTTCTTTGATTTTCTTTTTTGAATCCACTAATATTCTTGAATACATATTAACAGATTTGGTTGATGCAATTAAGGAAAGTGAAATTTTCTTTATTAGGTCCGGGCCTCTTTATTTCTGTTCATATACTCTTGGCACCAATTAAACTCTTAGAGTAGTTTTTTTTGCAGAATTGGCAAACTTCTCCTGGGCCACTACTGGTTTGGATATAATATTTTGTTTGGAAGCTTGCTCATTTATTTTGGAAAATGATTGCATAACAACCTGCAATATTTTCTCAAAATTATTAATGATAGAATTATTAGCTTGCTTCAGAGAATTAAAATCTGAGGTATTGCATCCTGAAGGACTTTTTCAAAAGCTTGAGAATTAGTACTCTTGACAGTGTCATCAACTTTTAGATTCTAACCTGTTTGATCAGTAGGTGCCTCATCTTTGTTTTGACTATGAGGCACCTGATTACCTTCTGAATATTCATCATCTACTTCTTTAGGTGTTCAGTTGGATGAATCTCCAATTTCAGATACTTCTTTTCCACTTCTAAGTTTTGTCATCTCGCTGAAACAGGTCCTATCGAGTGTGCCAAAAGATTATTGGCTAATTGTTTGATTTTGAGAATTTGCGAGCGTGCCAGAGGATTAGTTCCTCAAATAGAAACCTGACTTCTTTTTCAGACAATTGTGAATTCCCAAGCTCCTTTACCATTATTCATTTGGATTTCAAACAAAATAAAGATTAAAGAAACTATTGAAAAAATATCAAGGAAAATTGTATTAATCTTAAGGCTTAATACAGAGCAAAAGATGAACAATAATGCAGTTAATAGGCTAAAGAAAAATGACAGTAATAAAAATGTTTAGCTAATGACAATTATTGACTATAGATGATTATAGATGGTGTCCTATTTCCTTGCTTTTTATAGAGATTCTTATTTGCAGACTAATTCTTTAATTTATTTCTCCAGCTCAAGAGTCTCTGCCATTTATGGGAAAATAAATTCACGTGACTCCACGTGCAACCTTTATCCCTAAGCTCTTTAGAACCTTCTGCCTTAGTCTGTAAGCTTGAAGTAGATTTAGGGTATACTATGGGTGATGATACTAAGCAAAGTCGCTGTTTGGTGGGAAGAATTCTCTCCTCCAAGCCTCTTATTTACTTGCTTTATCGGGAGCATTTACCGGCGCCTAGCGTCTTTCGAAAGGCTTCTTTTTGGATGAAAAGGAAGCAAATGTCTTTGTGTGTGAATTCTAATTTAAAGCTAATAAAATAAAAGTGTTACGTGATAGTCCATGACATTATAATCGTCACCTTATGGTATTTGGGGAAATTAATGGTGATGAATAATCATTTAACGTTAATCTTTCTCATTGTCTATTATGGGTTCGCATTTGTAGTTTGCCTCTAAACCGCCATGATCATGCTTCACTGGTGAAAGCGGGCACCAAAATAGGTGAGATTACTAAAGTTCATCCTACAAATGTCGACTCTTGGGGTAAGTGTGCTCATGTAAGAGTTCGTATGGATGTTACTATTTCATTAAAGAGGGGACTATCATTCTTAGCAGTAAGAGGGAGTGCATTTGGGTGTATTTTTGGTATGAAAAATTATCAAATTACTGCTATTGGTGTGGCCACTTAAGGCATGTGGAGGATGAATGTGATTTTATCCCTGAAAATATGACTATTTTAAACTGGCCATATGGCCTTTAGTTGCGGGCATCCTTGATTCGAAATCGTGCTAATACAAAGACTGTGATTTCCAAGCCTGGGTTTTCTCATAACAGTCCTTGTACTGTTGGTGGTATTATCCACGATCCTACCAAAGCGAAAGTATGTCGCTAGTTAGAATTACAGTCTTCGTTTAAAATTGTAGTGTATGATTCCATCTCCAGTGTACCCAAACTAATTGTTTCACACGGTGGGTCTACAACTCATATTGGCCTTGTTCCCAATTCATATATGGCAATTACCTTTTCCCCTTTGCTTGTGCCTCAGCTGGTAGGAACAACTGCTATGTCTAACATCAAAGTTTCCCATTCTAGTACTACCTCTTTGCCCACTGATACTGATGTCTCATGGGTACAGCCCTCCATGTCAAAAAATAGTGCAGATGAAAAGTTATCTCTGCATAAATTAAAAAAGTTGGGTTGTGGCAGGCCCATACATATAAGTGGTGCTAGTTCTCATATTCAACTGCCTGGATGGCCTTCTCCTAGAAAGAAGAGGAAGGGAATGGTGTCTAATATTAACATTATGGAGGTTGACTTTCCTATCAATAAGGGATGTGATTCTTTAAAAGTTATGGCTGGTCAGGGTGGTGTGCTTTCGAACAATGACTTGGCTGACGTTCCTCATCCTCCTAGTCTATTTGCTATTGTTAACACAATTTATGAGGAAAAGACTATAGAGCAGTCCCATTGGGCGATATAAGGTTATATAGTTAGAATGTTCGAGGATTGAGGAATCCTCGAATATTACGTGCATTGCGCTTCTTGCTTAAAAACACACTCCCCATATGTGGTTTTTTTAATGGAGTTTAAGTTATCCAATTATAATGTAGATGGAATCAAGTTTGTGTTTCTGGATTATTTTCTATTTTGTATTCCTAGTTTTGGACGATTTTGTGGTTTGTTTTTATTATGGAAAAAATATGTCGATGTTTTAGTTGCTTCGTATAGTGCACATAATATTGTATTTGATATTCATGATATTGAATGTGACCAAGTATGGATAGGTTGTGGAATTTATGGCTATCCAGTGCAAACTGATAAACAAAAAACATGGAAGCTGTTAGATATGCTTTTCCTATCCATTGCTTCTCCTTGCCTTTGCTTTGGGGATTTTAATGCAATCCTTTTTAATTATGAAAAATATGGTGGGCATTACAATGATTCTTATAATAGTGAGCTATTTCAATGTGTTAATGATAATTATGGCTTTTTTGATTTGGTCTATGAGGGTGGTATGTTTACATAAGATAATGGCCAAAGAAGTTAGGCTAATATTCGGGAACGACTTGATTGTTTCTTGGGAAATGAAAAATTGTTATCCCTTTCCCTAATTTTCAGGTTCAGCATTTGTCTAAGCTTGTGTCTGATCATTTGCCACTCATATTCAATACGGTGAAGAATCTTATTTGCTGGAAAAAAGGCCTATATATATTTTTATTTGAATCCATATGGGTTAGAGATTAATAGTATCGTGATGTAATACAAATTGTATGGGATTTAAACTGTCCTAATATTGCATATGGAGATTTGCAAAAGAAATTATTAGATTATGCTAAAGCTTTACGTAATTGGAGTAGGCAATGTTTTGGTAACTTATGGCAAAAAATAAACTCCAAATTATGTGAAATACTTATGTAAGAGCAACCTGATTATTCCCATAACATTATGATAGTGTAGGGCATGCAAACAGAAGTGAATGAATTACTTGCACAAGATGAGGAATATTGTCGTCAAATATCAATATCCATCTAGTCAGAGGCAGGTGATCGAAACACCAATTTCTTTCATCATAAAGCAATAAAATGACGTCACTATAATCAACTTCACAAACTTCAACATGCTTTTGGTGTTTGCTATGAGGGTCAGGCGAGTATTGTACAAATGGTTTCTCAATACTACTCAAAGTTATTTACAAGTTCAGGTATTCATTATTTTGATCATTCTTTTTCAGTAATTGATTCGGCCTTGATAGAGGGAGATGCTGAATTACTTTAATCTCTTTTTACTTCTGATTAAATATTTCAAGCTCTAAAGTATATTCATTCTGATAAAGCTTTTGGTTCCGATGGTATGTCTATCTTATTTCTCCATAGATATTGAGATATTATGGGTGCCGATGTTACTTATATGGTTCTCAATTTTCTAAACACTAGTGACATGCCTAATAAATTAAATCATACTTTTGCTACCCTCATTCCCAAAATTAAATCTCCTATTTTTATTAAAGACCTCTAGCCTATTAGTCTATGTAATGTGTTATACAAAATTATTTCAAAGATGCTTGCAAATAGACTTAAAATGGTGTTACCTATGTTAATTCATGAAACTCAAAGTGCTTTTATTCTGGGAAGATTGACAACGAACAATTCTATTGTAGCTTTTGAGATTTTTCATTCGATGAAGCATTGTATTAAAAGCCAAAAGGGTGTTATTACTCTTAAATAAGACATGAGTGAGGCATATGATAGGGTGGAATGGGCATATCTTGAAAGTATTGTGTTAAAGATGAAATATCCTAATCATTTTGTTGCCTTCATTATGAGTTATTTGTAGTCATGTTCCTTTTCATTCCTTATTAATAGACTCTGTTAAGGTGACCCCATTTCGCCCTATTTGTTTGTGCTTTATGCGGAAGGGTTCTTACCAATGATAAGGAAAGTTGTGGCACAGGGTGCTTTAGATCGAGTTAAAGTTACTCCTCAAAGTCCGTCTATCTCCCATCTATTTTTTGCAGATGACTGTGTTCTCTTTGCTAGAGTAACTTTGCTTGAATGCTAACCTATTAAAACTCTTTTGCAATTATATGCTCATGAGTCAGGTTAGGTGGTGAATTTTGATAAATCAGCTATTTCTCTTAGTAGCAAAGTCCTAGAAGTTCAACATAGTCATATTTGTGAATTACTACACATATCCACTATCAACCATCACAAAAAATAGTTGGGTTTGCTAGCTTTAATTGGCCATTCTAAGAAGTTAATTTTTGATTTTTTGAAGGATTATTTGTGGAAGAAACTTACAGGGTGGAAGGAAAAATTCCTCAGCTGAGCGAGAAAAGAAGTTTTAATTACAACTGTGGCTCAAGTTATCCCACAATATATCATGAGCTGCTTTTTATTGCTCAAAATTTTTAATGAAGATCTCTAGAAGATGATTAATAAGTTTTGATGGGGTGATATGACGGATAAATGTAAGATACATTAGCTTTTTGGAGAACAGTTAACTAAGTCCAAAGTTGTGGGTGGTTTAGGATTCTGACATTTTCACTACTTCAACCTTTTATTGCTTTCCAAATAAGCTTAGCATTTGTTGATGCATCCCATTTCATTATATGCTTGGGTTATCTCCTCAAAATATTATCCCCGAGAGTCTTTCTGGACTGCATTAATTCGCTATCGCCCAAGTTACTTTTAGTAAAGTATGCTGTTAGTTAGAGATGCTTTATCGGAAGGGACTTATTGGTGTATTGGCAATGTATTATCGGTGAATATGTGGACTGATCATTGGATTGTAGGCGTCAATGGCATGAAGCCTTTAGTTCATAGGACTAGTTTAGATAACAAATTGGTTAACTCTTTGATTGACCCAGATAATAAACAATAGTGGGTTACTCTTTTTAGGCAACTGTTTTTACCATTTGAGGTTGAAGCCATAATAAAGCTTTCACTAAGCTATCACCTCCCTATAGATACTCAGTTCTGGTTATTCACTCGAGATGGTATGTATTTTGTTAAAACTAGTTATTAGGTGGTCCAAGAATCAGCTCATCGGTCATTCTCGGTGAGTTCATCTTCTTTGATGGTTTTGTATGGAAATATCTGTGGCGCATACAGGTGTCCTAAACATAAAGATGTTTGTATGCTAGGTACTAACTGATTCTCTACCAACAGTAGACAACTTAAGGTGACATGGTATTTATGTTGCTCATGGCTGTTTGTTTTATGGTTCTGATTATGAATCCTCACTTCATCTTTTCAAAAATTATTCTTGGACATGCGGGCTTTAGCTTTTATCATTTCTATGCTTGCGAATGGATAAGATTCATGTTAATTCTATTTGTGATTGATTTCAGAGTCTGCTATCCACTTATAATATGGATCTTTTGCCAACAATAGTAACTATCTGGTGGGCTATTTGGTTCCAATGTAATCAACTTGTTGTTGGTAAACCATGTTTAAATCCTTGTCAATTGGTCCTTATGGTTGTTGATCTGTGCTTAGAATATAGTTCAATAGCTTCGCCATCTTCTTCGGAGCCTTCTCCCCACGATGTGGTCCGTTGGCACCCCCTTCCTGATACTTTTTCAAAAATTAATACTGATGGATCTCTGAATGTGCAGGAGTCTAAAGTGGGTCTAGGGGTTGTTATTTGGAAAGCTTATAGTGTTGTTGTGTTATCTGCTGGTCTAATTATTAATGAACGTTTAGATGTGGAGGTGGTAAAATTACAAGCTTTACGATATGGTTTGAGTATTGTAGTGGATAACGGGTTTCAGTCAATAATATTGGAATATGATTTTTTATTTGCTGTTTCCATATTAATATCTAAGTCGATTGGGAAGACTGTACTTGATATGCTATGAGAGGATATCCATTAGTTGGTTTCTTATTTTATTCATATTTCATTTGCTTTTACTTTTAGAGAGGGTAATTCTATTGCTCATTCTCTGGCGAAGGGTGTTTTACAAGTTAATTATGGTTTCTTTATTTATAGGTTTGTCCCTTCTTTTGCTTTGTCTGTTATTGTACATGACTCTATCATATTATCTTCTTAATGCAATGATCTTTTTCAGTCAAAAAAAAAAAAGAAAAATATAAAGTTAAAATTAAAAAAACTCAATTCTTAAAAATTAATTTATAATTTTTATTTGATTAAAATTATTTAATAAATATATTTAAATTATTATATTATATATTTTAAAATAATTAAATAAAATATATATTACTTTGTAGTTTATTTATAAATTGGTGACTAATTACATTAAAAAAATTCTAAGTAATTTTTTTCGAAAATATTTATTAATAACATAAGCAAACGAGGCAAAGATGCTTGACACAACCAAGTAGAAACATAAGACAAAATCAGGGCTGGTATAAGAGATTACAACCATCCAACCTACAAGAGATTACAATATGTGCAACCACTAACACCAGAAATTATTGAAAACCAAACAAATGAAAGAAACTAACACAGAGTCTACATGCCTGAAATTACCGAGGTCCATCTATAGACCCAAAAAAAATCCAAAGCTTGCACCGGTTCCTTGCGTAGAGATGGAGCTTCTTTTTGTAGCCTATGTAAGAGTTGATCTATCAAACCCATAAACTAAAAAATTATTTATGAACTAAAACCTCACTAGAGAGAAGACTCTCTCAACAACAGATTATAAATCCATCAAGATTTATAACACACAAGTGAAAAAATAAGAAAAAAGAAGAAGAAAAGAGGTGTTTTTGGCCATTTTAAAACACACTATTTCAAAAAAAAAAGTTTGTAGGGAGAGGGAAGAGGAAAGGAAGAACAATTATACATAATTAATTTTAGGGTAAATTATCATTTGCCCCCTGTGTTTTGGCCTAATACATTATTTCATCCCTGATATTTGAAAAAATATTTATTTATCATTTGCATTTGCAATAGTTAACACTCATTAATCCTCTGTCACAGATGGAATAGTACACAAATTTGCAAATGTTAGAGATAAATAAATATTTTTCAAATGTCATAAATGAAATAGTGTGTTAGACTAAAAGATAAGAGGAAACCTTAATTTTAATGTGCATAACAATTCCACATATCTAGACGGTGAGAACAATCTTTTGTGACAATTATGAAAGAAAAGCCAAAGAAACATATGGATAGGTGAATGGGTAATGAGATACAAAATGCAAGTGGCGGTTACCTTGAAGAAAACAATAAGTTGGTGTCTTAATTAATAGCTTCTTTTAAAATCTTGAATGTTTTGTGAGTGAAGCAAAAATAAGATGCTTCATAACCGAAAGCATTACTATTATGATATTAAAAACAACACCCGTGGATTTGATTAAATAGAGATAGATCAAATGTGAGGAAAATTATAAAATTTTTATAAATTATAAAATTTTTATCTTTCATAAATAATTTAATTACATTTTAAAAAATATTGAACTATAAATCTCTTGATTTACACCTAAAAACTAGTAATATAATTAAAAAAATATGCTTTTTTATTTATTAAATTAATTTAAGAGAAATTCTATGATACCTTAATTTTTTTACTACTTTTATTTTACTTTGTCTTTACCACCATTGGATAAAAGTGTATTTTATTAGTCAACGATGACTATTAATAAAGCGTATATTACTTTATAAAAAACAAAATAATGATAGAATGCACCTTAATTTAAATTTAAACTCTTATCATGTTACAAATATTTATATATATATAAATGAAATTAGAACTGTTGAATTAATTTTTTTTAATTGCAATGCAAATATTTGTATATATACAAATGAAATTAAAACTGTTAGATTACTATTTATTTAAATCATTAATACATTACAAAAAAATAATTAATGGTTCTAATTAAATAAAAATCAATCTAATGGTTCTAATTTTATTTCTACAGATACATGTGTTTATACTATAGCAAAAGCCTTAATTATACAACCATTGATTATTTTTATGTATTAATACATGTAAAATATATCAATGACTATAATTAAATAAGTATTAATCTAATAATTTTTAATTCTATCTGTATAGATATTTATAGTCATTTTTCAGTACAAACATATGTATGTATACAAATAAAATTATAACTATTAGATTAATGCTTATTCAATAATAGCCATTAATGCAGATTATGGTTATTGATACACAAAAATAATTAATAGTTGTAATTAAATAAAAAGTAATCTAATGGTCCTAATTTTTCAAGACAAACGTTTGTACTATTGCAAGAGATATAAATGTTTGTACCATAGCAAGAGACAATATTTTATATGTTACTATTAAGTAGACTAAGTTTATGTTCACAATTTAAAATGTTGGGTTACAATCTTTTCTTTACATTATAATTTCTTAATATGAAAATATAACTATAATAATTGAAGTTATAAAAAATAGTATTTATCTGATTATTTTCATGATTAATTAAAATTGCTAGTACATCACTATCTGCTAATTTATTTATATATTGTCAATGAGTGACTATCTATTTTCCTTTTTTCTTCCTTAAACTACAATAATTATCTCAAGAATTAATTAAATTACAATCAGTATTAAAAAATTTTGCTCGTTCATATATATTATTTTGTTAATTTTAAAAAAATTTTTGGTCAAAATTTATTTTTTTGAATCTAATAAAATAAGTTCTTATTTTTTGAGACAAATTATACTTAAAAATTGATGTAACAATTAAAATATTTTAAAATTTCTAATAAGTTGAAAAAAGACAAGGATTTCAAATGCATTATTTCTTATTAAATATTATAACATCTACATGCATATACAAAATAAAAATATTTGAATAGGATTTATTAGTGGTTAAAGAAATAATTTGATGAAAAAAATTAATTAATTTTGGGGCAAAGCGTCCATGATTGCTAAGTTCAGGAGGCAAAATGCTAGTTGGCATAAATTATGGGTTTATTGCACTGCTGGTACCATAATTTTACTCCATATTTCAAATTGATACAAAATTTTCAACTTTTTTCTTTTTTAGTTACTAAAGTTCTATTTCTTTTTCAGTATTACAATTTCTATTTTTGCTATAGATTAAAGTATCTTAAATATATCAGATCAAATTTAGTATATATGACAACTGAAATAAATATATTTTTAGTATATACGTCATGTAAACATCCCATTAAATAACCTAATAATCTTATTGGCCCCATAAAACAAATTTTCTTCGTGGGCCCATAAAATAAAATTTTAGCAAATTTTATTTTATGGAATCCACAAGATGATTAGGTTGTTTAATTGGATGCTTACATGATGAATATACAAAAAATATATTTATTCAGAATGCCATATATGCTAAATTTGATCGGAAATCATTAAGAGACTATGATATAAAAAAATAAAAATTAAAGGACTGAAAAGAAAAAATTAAAAATTTGGTACCATTTTAAAATATGAGTCAAAGTTATGGTACCGTTTGTGCAATAAACCCCATAAATTATCTATCAAATTTCAAGTTCAGGGGGTAAACGGATCAAAAAGTTATTTTTGAGGCTAATTGAGCTCTGAAAATAAGTTCAGGGGCGAAAATTCCACTTTATGCAAATCCAAAAACGCCAAAACTCTAATCCAATCATTACAAATTACAAACGCGCTTCAATTATTCGATTTCAACATCTGACCGGACCCAAAAGAAAACACGCAAAAATGGCCGTTTCGATTCTCTCTTCAATGCCACCCCCTAAGCCACCTTTCTCCCGTCTCTGAAATCCCTAATTTATTTCGGAAAAGAATCAATTAGCGATGGCGATCGTAACAGGAGATCGTTACCTAGAGAAGCTAGTACAATTCGTAGAACAACAAGCGGGTCCATTAATCGATGGTAATTTAGTTCTGAAACTGAATCCAGTTGGTCTTCACTATGTTCAATCAAGACTCGAAGCTCTTCAGGAGCTTGAAAATTTGTTATCAGGTGCTCCTGTCGATTATCTTCGTGCTTATGTCTCCGACCTTGGTGATCATCGTGCTCTCGAGCAACTCCGTCGTATTCTTAAACTCCTTACTTGTCTTAAGGTTGTTTCTGTTTTGCCGTCTCCTGCTCGTGATCCTACCCCTCTTTCTTTGCTCCCTTTTGGGAGATTGAGAGTTTTAGAGCTACGAGGTTGTGATTTGTCTACCTCTGCTGCTAAGGGTTTGCTTGAGTTGCGTCATACTTTGGAGAAAATCACTTGTCACAATTCTACTGTGAGTTTTCGATCCCTCTCTGTGATTATGTGTGTTTCCCTCCATTGTTTTGTTGAAATTGAAAATTTAGGATGTTGAATTTATTTTATTATAAATCGAAATATAACCAAATGATTTAGATTATATTTAGTGGATACATTGATTGGGCGGCCTCTCGTTTGGAATAGATCATAGAATTGAATTCTTGTAAAATCATGTCACTTTTTCATATGATTTTATTTATTTATTTTTTTTTTCACAAAATCGGTTGCTTTTTTGAAGTTAGAATTGAATTTGTGTGTCTATGAACTTCCCAAACATGACAATCAACCAAATAGCAATTTTTAGACTTTTCAAACAAGGAAATTGAGCGACCAGTGATTTTTTTTTTAATTGAGAAATCAAATTACATTGCCTTCATCTCTTCCTGATTAAAATTCCTTATTTCTTTGTTTCTAGCATTTTTTTAAAGTTTGTTTTGTTGTTACAGCTTTTTTTTTATTGTGTTTATATGTAGGTAATTTTTAGCTAATTAGAGCTTTGTTTGAAACATGTATAGGATGCTTTGCGTCATGTGTTTGCAAGTAGGATTGCTGAGATAAAGAACTCTCCACAATGGAATCGTTTGTCATTTGTGTCGTGCCCATGCAATCGTTTAGTTCTGATGGATGAGTCCTTGCAACTCCTTCCTGCTGTTGAAACCCTTGATTTGAGTAGAAATAAGTTTGCAAAGGTGGATAATCTACGCAAGTGTACCAAATTGAAGCACTTGGATCTTGGGTTCAATCAGTTGCGATCAGTTACTCCGTTTAGTGAGGTAGGAATTTGGTGAATTTTACGCTTTAACTAGTAGATTTTCTTTTATGATTTGGCTTCTTTGATATCTCTACTATTAATGTGTTTTTCAAATGTACCTTTTTAGTTCATTATTTGCTAAATTTTATTTTGGAGATTCAGGTTTATTTACTGGTATCTCATTTGCTATATGGTTAGATGTTACATGGTTTGATTTGGGATTTGCATTCTGAGTTCCAGTTTTCTTTGTCTAAAGTTTAGCAACTCAATCAGCTACAATAAATTGTTAAATTTTGACCACAAACGGGAAGTAGCTATTGAGGAGTTTACAGCTTCTTTGTAGCCACTTGAACTCTGTTAATCTACTCTGGATGATTTGATGAAAGTCGAATTGTAGTTCAGTTTACCACTTCAAACAGGTTGGCAACTATTTCTTTGATTTACTTGTGTTGCAGCTATGGTGGCATTCCTTCTAAACCTATAAATAGTTAAGGATTTAAAACAAAATTATAATTGCATTCTGGTGAGGAGAGTAGGAATGTTATTATAAAAGGGCACAGTTGTGATACAAAGTGATGCAGGAGCAGCCGAGTCAAATAAGATTAGGAATTTATTAAATTTAGTTTTTTTTTTTTTTAAATTTCTTTCGAGCTTATTAAAAGCCATTTTAGATGTATGTATAAAGAGATATGATACTATTGTTTAGTGGTTTCACAGTTTTTATTACTAGCATGCTGATTTACTTTGAAAACATTTTTTGATGCCCATTAATTAGCATATTCAAGGAGATTCTTTCTCAACAATTTAGCTACAATGGCAAAAAGACTTAATAGTGATAAAAATTTCCTTTTTTTTTATATTACAATTCCAAGCAGCTCAAAAATTGATAAAAGAGCTAATTTTTATTATTTTTTTTTTATCATGCATTCCTTTGACATATATTAGGAGCTGTTGGTTGGGAATAGCTGGTGTAAGCTTGAACCTAATTCCTAGAATGACAAATATAATTGTAACTGATCAATAGCGTTAATATGCACGCTAAATGTTTGGGGCCTTGGGCTTGTGCTTTTGTTATGGGAGTTTTCACAACATGGTTTCTCGAGTTTCTGGTTTGAAGGTGGTTTTGACATGCATATTGATGTTTGTCTTTCAGTTCACCCTAATGTACTAGGATTGTTATTTGGGCCCGACATGCAGTTGTATTAATTTTGATAGTATCTAATCACATGGCTAGCAGTTGCATGGCAATTAATGACTAGGGACTAACAAGGGGCCTGATTACTGTTTGGGGACTTGGACAATAGCCTACCGGGGAAGCATTGTAATGAATTAGAGTGGTGTAAAGGGAATAAGTTTATATGAGAGGCATTTCGATTCAAATCCCTACAAGGGCAATGATGTCAATCTTTAAAAGATGAATAAATTCATGTGGAAGCCTCAAAATCCAAGGGAGTAAACTTTTGATTTTTTGTGGTTATGTATATTTTGGTATTACATTCGAGTCTCATATTATTATTAATCTAAGGATCCATGGGAAATTGGTCCCAAAAAAAAAAAGGATCCATGGGATATGGAAAACCAGGAGAGTCCAACTAGGATTTGTATTACACAAATGCAATAGAATCTTATGTTTGTGTCCTCATAGTGGCCATCCTCATTCAAGTTTGGACATGATATGTGCAATCCCACTAAGGATAGGTTTTTTATAGCTCTAAAATGTGTTCAATGGAGGAGGAAAGGTACATGTACATATATTTGATATTAGATAGATTTGGTTTGAGACTGAATTGAGCTGAGTTCAACTTCCTGACAGATATCTATATTCAGTCATTATTCCAGCGTCCAAATAGCATGGTATTCCACCAAAATGTGGAGTCTCTCACCCATTACTGACCGTTGTGTAACTGTTACATAGTTTTGATTTGAAAGTATCATTTTCTCAATTATGTGAATTGTTTAGGAATTAGATTCTGGTTATTCAAGAGGACACTTTGAAAATTCATTTAGAAATTTTAATCATTGATCTTTTAGTTTTATCTTCTGTTAGATTAAAAACTAGGTTGCATGCAAATATTGTGTTGATATTAACTCATATTATAAGTACTGATAGAAGTGAAGACCAGGGGGGTATAGGCACTGTTAACTTATGCTTAACCATCCAAACAGGAGTAAGGACTATTGAGAGACACGAATATCATTTGTTCTGGTTTTCTGAATCATTTTGCATTGAGGATGCTCAAATTTGGATAAATTTCATTTTGAATATGGGATTCTTACATTCATGTGTTATAATATGGAAACCATTTTTACCAGAAATGGACTATGCTTTATGATTCAAATGCTAGACAATTGGTTTATTAAATTAACTATTAAATAACATGTTCGTAGTTGAATCTTAAACTTTAAATACCACCGTCATTTTTCACTTTAGAAGTTAGTTTTGGACCCATACAACAATGTTGTTGGACAATGCAGGTCCCCTGCCATATTGTAAAACTTGTTTTGCGGAACAATGCTCTAACTACATTACGTGGGCTTGAGAATTTGAAGTCACTCGAAGGGCTTGATGTTTCCTACAATATTATTTCCAATTTTTCAGAGCTGGAGTTCCTTTCAGGCCTCCCATCTCTTCGGAACTTGTGGTTGGAAGGAAATCCTTTGTGCTGTGCCAGATGGTATCGAGCACAAGTATTCAGTTATTTTACTCGCACAGATACAGTAAGTCATGACCTCTATAATAGTCTTTGTTTATTTTTTTTTCTGAAGGACCTTTATAACAATTTTTTTTGAACTTCTAGGACTCATCTGTAAGAGTCGTAATTTTTTCATGGGTTGGAATGATGAATTACACTGCCTGAATTGCAATTCTGAAAGCTGTACTAAGTTGTGATTTCTCTTCCCTTTTCTATGTTTTCTGGCTGATTAGTTGAAGTTGGATGATAAAGAAATAAGCAAAAGGGAGTTTTGGAAGACACAAATCATAATTGCCAGCAGACAGAAGCGACCTTCCAGCTTTGGGTTTTATTCTCCTGCGAAAGATGATGCGGAAGCAGAGGGGAGTATTGTCAGGAAAAGGGTAGGTCATGCGGCTTTCATTGAATATCTGCACGCTCCAACTGTATTACATTTCCAACTGTATTACATTTCTTTTAGTATAAAATACTATGCATCTTTTTGCCATTCAATTTTGTTATTATTACTGATCTAGATTGTTGTGGAATCTCATGCAGAGAAAAGTATCTCGTCTTGCTGCAATTGAAAGTGAAGAAGAGAGCACATACTTTTCTTCTGACCAGGAATCGCCATCATGTGACAATGATATTAAAAGCAAAGAAGAGAATGTCATATCTGACGATGAAGCTGAAATAGTTGATTTGATTAACAGAGTTGAACTCATGAAGAAAGAGGATTCAATTCTTTGGCTGAGGGAAGTTAAGGAGTGGATGAATCATGAATCCGATCATTTTGCGGATGGGGGTACATGTAGTAGGGCTACTTTTCACCACATGAGGGAAGATCACCTGAAAAACAAGACAAACCAGAAGCATCAGGGAAAAAATTCAAGACATGCCTTGGATTCTCATGTTTCAGGAGATGAAACAAGTACAGATGTCTTTGAATCTGACTCATCCTTTATAGGCATGTCTGCATTGGGCATGGGGGGGTCAAGAATGAAGTATAAAAAATCTTACCTGCATGAAGGATTAACAGTCCAAGGGGACCATAAGATCGTTGAAAATGGTAGCTTATCACCATTGACTGCAATAGATGATACAGCAGATTGTCATTCCTATTCCTCCTCAATGTACCCTGGGTCCCCTCCTCATTATCAAGAGGACATTTTGCATCGTCGCCACAATTTGGTGGAAGAAATTTTGCAACTATCTGCAGAGTCCTACTCAGCGGCTTCATCTGATAGTTATACAAGCTCTAGTGATGATGATTTAGGTGATTACAAGGATATAGTACATGATGATCAGTCACAGGCAGAATACCTGACTTTGTATGTTGGGGGAGACTCGTCTTTTAATCTTCTAAATGATAAAAATTATGATCAGGAATATGGATCTCAACATGTCGGGGAAAATGAGAGGTTTTTGTTTGATTTGAGTGCTGAACAAACCTCTAATAAAAGTAAACATTCAAATTCAACATGTGATGATCTTTCCGCTATTTCTTTTGGTGGTGAAACTGTTCATTTTGTTGACCAAGAGGCAGATTGGCTGGAGAAGACAAAAATTAAAAGGAAACCAAGAAAAAGGGTTATTTTGCTCTCAGAAAATGGAAACAAGACGGAGACATCTATGGATTGTGAAGTTGATAAATCTCCTAGGTGCAATTTTCATGATGCGATTGATAAGCAGTTGCAGACAAATGCAGTTCCAGCAATTGCAAATGTTGGCAGATTCTCTGATGATTTTATTGTGAAGTATTTTAATGCAAATGTTGCAGATTGCAGAATTAATGAGACTTGTAGGGATTATATGTCTTGTGAATGTGTACTTGAGCCAGAATCTTTGTACAGAGAAAGGTAAACTGTTCTATCATCAGAGGATTTTTTTTTTAAATTATTTATAAACATTTTAAAGTCTGTCTACGGAATTCTTATGGTACACTCTCCCATTTTCTCAACTAATCTTTACATTGATTTTGCATTAAATGTACTTCAGTTTTATGAATTTGATGTGGTAGTCCTTTTTGGACCTTGCCAAATATCTACTGCAGCAAGATGCCTGTGCTTCCACATGCTTTTTGCTTTATGCTTCATGAACTATAGAATAAGCAAGTTGTTAAGGAAAACTCCTATTTTATTTTATTTTTGTTTGGAAGGATGGGTGTATAAATTGGTCATTTTTCATCTTTATTTAGCAATCAATGTAAATTCTAGCTCATGCTTTACTTCTGAGGCAGTCTGTGTTAGCATATAAAGCATATTCTGCTTTTTTATATTTTTCTAACTTTGGCTATTTTTTATTTAATGTAAAGAATCAAAGTGCAATAATAGTTTATATTTTAATTCTTAAGGAGATGTTTTCAAACCACGTAAATCTTTATTTTGAACAAATACAGACAATTGGCTTAGGCAGTTGTTATATTGACCAAAGTTGTGTGCATGAGGTATTGTTTTCATCTAGTTTACAGTTATTGATCTAGCATCAATGTCATCAAGGATATGGCTATGCGCTTGATGCCTTCTCTACTTCATTTTTAATCAATTGGTCAAAGTTAATGGACACTAAATGTGAAGTTAGAACCGTTATGTTTAGCTTTTTGTATATTTATTCTGCACCTTACAGACATGGGGCCTTGTAAACCCATTTTACAATACAACTATGATCATCAAGCACTGTCTGCATGAAGTTTTTGGCCACTTTTGAAATTCTTTCTTTTTCATTGATGTAAGCAATCTGGTTTGCTGAAGTTTTTTAGCCTTTTTTTTTCTTTTTGAAATTCTTTCTTTTCTTAGATATGGGCGGGGCATTCTGGTATGATTTTTTTTAATCTTTTGCTCAAAAATTCTTAAGAGAATATGAAAAAGTTTCTAATTTTGGTTTGTGAAGTTAAACAGTAGCATGTGACATTTCTGTATATTATTTTTCTGAATTCCTTTTTTTTTTTTTTTTTTGTTGTTGAGTGCAGAGAAGTAGCTTTGTTATTGAGCACTGAAAACAAGTTATATGTGCTGCTGATTGGAGTAGCATTTGATGGGTCAGGTCAGTTGTTGAGTCATTTTGAGAACTACTTATTGATTTGTTTTCTGACTGTCAGTTAGTTAAAAGTTTACTTATACATGGTTGGTTGGCTGGGTTATAAGTTTGTAACTTGATATTCATGAGTATTGCAGGCAGTATTTTGAGCTTGCTGGGTTGGCACAGGGTTGAAGATGTTAAAGAAGTTTTTGTCGGTATAGGACTTCAGGCCATAAGGTGTTAGTGATTCATGATTTTGTTTACACTTATTATTTATTTAATATTTTTTTGTTATTTTCTTAAACTCTGTTTCTATCATTGGTTAGGGTGTACATTGAAAGGGGAGCAACATACCTGTTTCTAACAAGGAGCATTGAGAATACTAGGCATTTACTTTGCATACTACAAGTTCTTGGTTCATGTGCAACAAATGATAAATGCATATTAAGAAGGTGGTCTATTTTATGCCCTAAAATATTAAATTGAATTTTAATGCGATCATATATTCGCTTGATATTTACCATAGAAGTTTTTTATTTGAATTCAATCTTTTGTCTTGTCTGTTATATATATGATAGACTGGGGTTTTGGAAATTTATGTGGCAGTTTGGAGCAGGTCCAGGTTGAGCTATTTGAGAAACAAATATGTGGAGGTTCAAAAATGAGCATATTCCAATATGCTATGGTGCTTTTTCTCCATGAAGATAAAGGTATACTTCCCAGTAGCTTGTTTTGGTTCAGTTTTCTTAAAATTTGGAACATGCCCTGCGAGCATGTTTTGGAGTTGCAACTGGATTTGTATACTTTTTTTTAGTCAAAACAGTCGAAGCAAACTAGTACTTTAAAATCAAATATTAAAAATTGAAGTTTGAACACAACTTAATATTTGTTAATTGCGTATAGAAGTTTCTAACTGCTTAGTTTTTCTGGATTATATGATTCATTAACCGGATTGGTACTTACATAATAGTGTCGCGCTAGCTGTCAACCCAACAAAGCACATAGATGTTAAACATATTAGCTGCAATCCCCATGCTAAATCATCTCATCTCATCATAATGCAAATTTATATTGCACTAATTTTTTATGCAAGTGGAAACTCTTTTTTGTTCGTTGTTTTTAATTAAAGATGATGTAAGATTCTGCATGTTCTGTAAATATAAAATTGAAGAGAATTTACGTAAAAAATATGGAAATAAATAGACTGGTGTCCTCTTGGAAAAAAGTATATCATTGACGGGTTTTGAGTTTCTTTTGACTATTTGTTGGTGTTTAGCTATACTTATTCTGGATGAATGATGAGAGATATTTTGTTGTGTAACTTTTACATTTATTGTCTTCTTTTTTCTCTCGTCACTCAACTTTTGAGTTTTCACATTTGGCATGTATTGAGTAGAGGAATCATGGCTTTCAAGATCACTGTTTGTGAGTGGAGGGCATGTGCTTCTGTGTGTTGAAGAACTTAAGCAGTTTAGCTCGCTTTCAGTGGATTCATCTTCCTCATATTTTTCCCTTGATACCTGTTGCTGCATCAGTGACATATCTGAGCTGGTAAATTTTCATTGCATTCTTCTTATTTTGTGTGAGAGATAGAGGCAATTTGCCCCTTGAACTTGTGCATGAAGAATCAAATGCACCAAATTTGAACTATTTTGACAATCTAGTTCAAACAATTTATTTGAAGTTATTTTAGTCCAGACTGGAGGTTCCTCTCCCCAAAAAGAAAAAAGGGAGGAGAGGGTGGAGCGGTCCAAATTGGAGGTGGTTTGGGAAGATAGTCAACGTTAAAAATATATATTAAACCAAACAAGAATTATTTAATGTCTTAATCTTATTTTCTTAAAAGTGTGTTAATTTCATAGATCTGATTACTGACGCACATGAAAGAAAAAACTTATTAATGAAAGGAGAGAGGTGAAGAAAAAAATTGTCAATAGAATTTTGATCTTTGAACTTTGTTGTTCTAGCCCTATTCACATTCCCAATTTTCACAAAATGCATAAAATTCCACGTTAAATCAAAATCATAGCCTTGTTGTTTGTCTGTTTGGAGTCATTGTATTGGTTGTGCTGATGAATGATGGAGGTGGTGGAACTAGTAACTTTATGGTGTGGTTTCTTCAAACAATTGTGGCAATGCAGATAGGAGGAGATGGTAGGGTAGGATTGGAAAGTTGAGGAGAGATGGCGGTGGTAGGATTTGATGATGATGGAGAAGTGGACAAAAAAAAAAAGAAAAAAGGGAGAATGGAAAAAGATGGCTTGAAGAATAAGAAGATAATTGATAAATAATTTTAGGATTTTTATTTAAAACTGAAGCAGAGGGATATTTATAAATGAATATGTTGAAGAAGAAATAAACCTGCCCTAGTATTAGACTAATAAAATATTCAGCTCGCGCTTTTTTTAAGAATATGCTAGGAGTCGCTTCAAAATTGGGGGTTAACTTGAGCCAAATAAAAGAAAAGAGAGTTTTGGACATAGTGCCAAAATTGTTCAAATTTGGCCCATTTCACCCCTTGACACAAGTTTGAGAGTTTAGATAAGCCTTTGTTTGTATTATCTGTATACATTTCATGGTAAGACATTACCAAGATTAGTAGAGCCTGATTAGCCTGTGCCTTTTCATCAAAGACGCCATACAATTTGACGGTTATGGGTTTCATTTGCATGCCTTATAACTCTACTATCTCTGCACATGCATGCACACGTCCATGCGCACACACAAACACATGCACGCTAGGGGCAATCTCTCTCTCTCTCTCTCTCTCTCTCTCATGACTAAGCTTAATTTGTCAGGTCCATACTCTGAAATAAAATTGTGTACTGTTTGGTTCCACTTTTTTTATTTTTTTTTTATTATTTTTTTTTGAGAAAATATTGGGAGAGGTGTGGTGTTTAGGAATTAAGATACTTTTTTTAACCCCTAGTTAAGCCCATTATGCAGCAAGGTTCTAGCTGCTTTTGCAAATCGCGTTTGAGCATTTTTTTTTCTTTTTGTTTTCTGCATTACCAATTTATTTT
The DNA here is from genome assembly GCA_949671775.1 of Mallotus repandus. Classification (NCBI taxonomy): domain Eukaryota; kingdom Viridiplantae; phylum Streptophyta; class Magnoliopsida; order Malpighiales; family Euphorbiaceae; genus Mallotus; species Mallotus repandus. Next base: position 21,774 of record CATIWM010092261.1, on the reverse strand, counting down.
TGAAAGGTCTGCTGGTTGACCATGGTTTCTCAAGAGGCTGGTTTGAGTTGGCATCTGGAACCAACATCACAGCCTCAAAGGAGCTAAAGGGGGGTGCTTTTACATCTGAGTTTACCCATCTACTCATGGGGGTGTTTGTTATTGGTTTGTGAGACACTAGAAGCCTCCTTTAATTCTCCTTGCGTCGGGACAGTATTGGATTCTGAGAAAATTATGTTCATTTAAGGTAAGAATTCCATTTTCAGGTCATTGGGACTAGAGGGAGCCTGTGCATAACCTTGGTTCTCCAATGTGCTGCCACAAAGTTCTACTTCTCATCCAAGGATCAGAAGAACGTTGCAGCAAGTAACAAGGGAAGTCCAGCTTCAGGCTCTCTGATGTGGAAACTCAAGTGGTTCTCTGAAGAGAATCTATTCAATTTTGTAGCATTATTGAAAGCAATTCATGCAGGGATGACGATGTCCCCGTTTCTCGTAACATATGCATCATGAGTCTTACGTTTTGTTTATAGCTGTTGTTTCACAATTCATTTCATTCTTTTGGTGTAGGCTTTTATCCGTTCCCTTCCGTTTTATTTAACTTTCGGTTTCTTGCATCTTCAATTCGGCAATTCAATAGCTTTTCTTGTGATTCTTTGATTTGTATTCTTTCCTAATTGATTTCAACTTGTGTACAAAATTGTACATTATATAAAAGAAAAATGAGTTTGGGAAGTGTTACATGGCCGAAGTAGCATTTTACTTATAAATTAACTTTTGGGGCAATTATTAGTCAAATAAACACCAAGTCCCCTTGTAGTGAAAAATTCATCGGCTTACTTGACTTAAAATATGATTTTATATACATCTTAACTTATAAAATTTAACTTAGTGAGAACATGTGTTCCTGCTAAGATTTTAGTTTAGTTTGCTTTTTATTGGTAAATTTTTTAATCTTTAAATTTATATTTAAAGTTCAAAAAGGTCAAATTGATTATTGTACAAAAAAATTATTTTAACTTGTACTTTTTAGTTCAATTAACTTTATAATTTACAAAAGTAATAAAAATATTATTTACAACTTTTTATAAATAAATGAGTTATTTCAAAATAAAATTAAAATAACTTAAACAAAAATTTAAAAATATTTTCATATTTATAGAATCATAAAAATTCATATTGCAAGAGTAAAGTCTTGTGAATTATATATTGGAAATTGTAAAAATTTAAAATTAATAATAAAATAACCAACAAAAATTGATTATGTAAATGTAAATTTTATTTTAATATTAAATCAACATTATTCAAAACTATATGTATAAATAAAATACTTTTAAATTTTAATTAAAAAAAGTGAATATTGAAAATTTATATTATCAATTTATAACTCAAATTTAATTAATAACTATAAACAAAAGTACTTTTAAATTTTTATAATAACCTAAAAAATGAGAATTATTAATTTATAATTTTTATTCATAAATATTTCATTCTAAGTAACAATTAATAACTCCAAAAATTTTTAAAGAGCATGGTTTGGAAGAAGAAGATATGTTTTTGATAAGTTGTATTATCTGGCAGGAATCTTCCTCAAATTGGGCAGCGGGTAGTCTGGGCATAATGAAGGACTTATGTGCCAAAAAGGTTGTTGTTCCTTTTGGACATGGAAGAAGATTATTTTTAACTAGCCAATTTTGGACCACGATTAAGAGTGATATTGTCATGTATGCAAAAACAACTTGCCATTTGACTTTGAATGTTCTAGTTAGAATGCATTGTTCATCCTACATATTGTTAATGGAGATACCATATACATACCCAGGGTAAGAATAATTTGGAATAGAAAATGAGAAACGGGTTAAGTCTTTTCTTTGTTTTTGTAGATTTATAATTTGTTTTGAAAAGCTCATTACAAGGTTTAACTTCAAGGATTAAAGTGTGAAGGACATTTCCAAAGTAATTCCACCATTGAATGAACTTGAAAGGAAGTTTGGAATTTTGGAATTCTTTATCAAACTAAAATAACCATGAGTGCTTATATCCATCATTTCGTATAAGGAAGAAGTTGAACCAAACTTACTAAAAATCCCAATAATTGTAGTATTGGCAGTGAGTAAGTTTGTTATGAAGATCTGTGGGAAATATTTTTAATCCATTCAAATCTTTTTCCCATTTCATAGGGTATATAATCTTCTAGATGGTGCAAGTAGAATAAGAAGGTTTTGAATTGTTTAAATTTGGCAGAGTTAGTTGTTTAAAACAACATGGTAAAACATTTGGAGTTTTGATTTATCCTAAGGTTTATAATACCATCCTTTTTAAAAAAGTTTAAAACCTGCCTTAGAAGGTTTTTTTTTATCACAAAACCCCTATTCCATTGTCAGTATATTTTGGAAATGAATTTTTTCAAGATATTTTGAGTTAGGTCTCAAAATATGTTTTGATTGAGATAAAACAATTTGAGAGGAAGCTAATTCGTTTGGCAATCATTCTAATGTGCAAATGTATACTAGACTATGCATTCCCGACCATTTTGGACTTATTTTTAAATTTCCCTATATCCTAATTTTGAAGCATCGATTTCCACTTTTTTTGGGGCTGATGGATCAGCTATATGCAAACAAGGAATTTTTAAAACTTATCTTTTGATTATTTGAACAATCTTAGTATGATGGTTTGACCATGGTGCTAGATTCTTTTTTAACCTATCATGCAAGGGTTTTGCTAAACGGTTGATGTTTGATCATAAATCTAAAACATAATTTAGAATTCCTGAGAATCTTTACCATTGGGTTTTTTCTAAGATCTTGTCTAGGAACTTAGTAGTAAATGCAAGAGATCTTTCAATTGGTTTTATGGTCTCTTGAGTAATATAGTGACGTAAAAACCGAACATAAGTTTGGAAACTACTAAACCATTTTTCTTGGCAACATGGAAAAAGATTTATAAATGTTTAAAATGCTAATCGATTGAGTCTGAAAAGATGAGAACCTCATCAATATAAACATTGCAAAATTTGGAATAAGGATTGAATATGTCATTTATGATCCTTTGGAATTCTGAAGGAGCGTTTTTTAGCCCGAAAGGCATAACATTCCATGCATATTGTCTAAAGAAATTGTGAATGTGGTTTTATATTTATCCTTAGGATGAATTTGAATTTGCTAAAAACCTAATTTAATGTCAAATTTTGGAAAAATCAGAGTACAATAAAGCTTTTGAAGAAAATCTTTTTTGGTTGGAATTAGATATCTAATCCACTTCAAAGCCTTGTTTAAGGGTTTGTAATTGATTACTAACATGTGGATTCCTCTTCTATCTCACTATTATTGTTAATATAGAAAGCTACATAAGACCAGGGTGATCTGGATTTAGAAATTAAACCCAAAGACTCTAAATCTTGAATCTCTTCCCTACAATGTTTTTCTAGGGCTTCATTTATTTGGATTGGTATGGCTTTGGTTGGAATCTTACATTCATCAAAATCCTTTTCATAGGGCAAGTCAACTAAGTGTTGTTTTCTACTTTAAAAAGCATTTGAAAGATTAGAACAAATTTGATTTTTAATTTGATTTTGAAAATCTTGGATTTTCTTTCTTACTAAATCAGTTTGAAGTTAGTTTTGGATTCTTAAAAAATTCACTTCTTATTGCAAATGCATCAAATGTGTTTAAGCATTTATTCTACAGTTGTATATAGAATGTGCTTTAATAGGGTTTAAATTTCTCTTTTCTTGGTTTTTCAATAAATGAAAAACTATTTTTGAATTTTTGGTTTTAAAAGAGATTCCTCTTTCATTAACTTTATAGGGTGTTATTAGATTGATAAACAAAGTCCTTAATAAGATCATCGATCAAAGATCTTTTGCAAGAATGAAAAGATTTTTCAGCGCATTGTTTCCATTTGAGGCTTCAAATTTGCCGCCAATAGTTAATTCAGACTCATTTGCAACTGAAAGTTTTTCTTTTTTATGACATTTTTTGGAACCATATCATTTTTTATTTAGGTAAGATTTGCGCTTGTGTTAAATAATACAATTGTTTCAAGTTGAATATCATCTGCAAAAATAATTTTAATTTGAATTAAATATTTTCGGGAAGTGATTTCTATTAAAAGATTTATGAAATTCTCTAAAATTTTTGAAACCTTTTGCAAACATTCGAGGTGTTGTGGTTCAGAATGTCCTACCTGGTCATTTGAATTAGAACTTGAACCATCAGATTTTTATTTGAAAATATGAGTTTGGATGATATCAGAATCTCTTTACTATTTTGCCTTTAATTCTTTTAGTTCTAGCTTAATGGCCTTGACTTCCTTTTGAAGGTCTTGTAAGGATCCTATAGGGCTTTGGAATTCTTATATCTATCTAAGATGGTTATAAGATTATAAGTGTTCTTATCAATAGAGGGTAAGACAGAAATAATTTCTTGAGGTTTCTCTTCTAGTGACTTAAGAAGTTTATCTAGATATTCTTTTGAAGATGAGAGTCATTAATATGCTTTATAGCTTCAAGAATTTTTTCTTGATCTTTAGTTAGCATATTAATCTATTTGGATGGTTGGTTAGAACCAAAGCTTGGTTCTGAGTTAGAATTAGATGCAGTAGCTATTTGATCAATTTAGAGAGGGCTTTCTTCACCATCAGACATGTTTGGAAAGCTAGACTCAGAGGATTCTACTAAAAGGGAGAAAATCTTATTAAGGACTTCTTCTTCTAAGTCTAAATCATGGAGTCAAGAGTTTAATCTATAAAACCTCAAAATATCACCATTTCATTCCACACTTGTAGCAAGTGATGTCCTTAAAATTAGTTTTCTCGATGGTTCTAGGTTTATGACTTATCTTCTTATAGGATTTAAAAGTCCTTTTAGATGAGGAAGGGTTTTTATAGTATTCCTCTTTTTCACACTTGTAAGACCTATGAGACTTGTTATACTTGTAAGAATATTTGGACTTTCTATATGGTTTTTCCTGACACTTACCACTACAGGATTGGGTTTAAATGGGATTGTAGTCTAACTGCTGGTAAAAACTACCTTGTTTTTGTATAGTTTTCTTTAATTCCCATTTAAGGTGTTTTTTGGAGCTTAAGGTCTTGGCAAATCTTAAGTTCTTCTCTTTGGGTAAGGCTAATCGATTCATTATAAGTAAATTGATCATAGGGTATTTGGTTACCGAAAGCTTGCCTAATAGTATTTCTAAGCCATTCACCTTGAAGTTTGGGTAAATTAGAAAGAAACTTTTCTTTCCAGAAAGGTTGATTAGAGTCTTCTCTCAGCATAACTCTAGTAAGGGAAGTGTTCTTGCAGTTTTGGAAATCTCTAAGCTTTTACACTTAAGGTTACTAATGATAAGGTCTAGACAATTCAACACCAACAGAGGACGTGGTGGTCGAAATTCGTCCTATCAGGTTGGTTCATCCACTAGCTCTTTTTCTTCTTCGGCATATCATAATTCCTCAGCTAAGAAATCTGTTCAATGCCACAACTACATGGGTTTTGGTCATATAGCTCTATAGCGTCCTTCTCTAAGAAAGAAAGCAATGAATTGCTTTGCCAATTTCCCTTCATCATGACTTGTTTCACACTTGGCAGCAACAACCTCCACCAACCTACCCCAACACACAAAACTCACCACATGGTCATAAGGTCTGAAACTGGCTCCTTAAAACCCAAGGCATTATGTTTTTTTAATGACAACAATTCAGAACCAACTTCTCACAGCAAGGCGGTCAAGGACCTTAAGTGGCACCAAGCCATGGTTGATGAATTTAATGCTATGGTGAAAATTAATACTTGGAAACTTGTACCACCTTCATCTTCTTCTTTAAATTTAGTTGCCATGAAATAGGTATATCGCATAAAGCACAACAAGGACGGCTTTGTAGACAAATATAAAGCCCGCTTAGTGGCTAAGGGATATTATCAAAAGCTGGGCGTTGATTTCTCTGAAACATTCAATCCAGTGGTTAAGCCTACTACTATTCACCTCATTTTATCCATGGTAGTCTCATACTGATGGGAAGTTTGCCAACTAGACTTATCCAATGTGTTTTTCCATTGTACCCTTGATGAAGAAGTGTTCATGCTACAACCATAAGGGTTTGTTCATCCACTCTTTCTAAATCAAGTTTGTAAGCTAAAAAAATTGATTTATGTTGTTAAACAGGCTCTAAGCCAGTGGTTCAAGTGTCTTACAAATTCCTTATCTTATTGGGGTTCATCGGATCCAAAACTGATAGCTCTCTCTCTATTTTCTACAACAAGGCACCAAAAGAATTTATTGTTTGCTCTATATGGATGATATCATAATAATTGGTAATGATACAACCCTTATTCACTCTATCATTAATCCTTGCAAACTAACTTTGTTCTTAAAGATCTTGGTGTCTTAAATTGTTTTTTGGGGATTAGAGCAACTTAATGCAAAAATGGTCTTATGCTCCCATAGTCTAAATATATCAAAGAGCTACTCCAACAAACAAACGTGCAATCTGCCAACCATTATAAAACTTTCTGTTCATGGTACATTATTTTCGGATCCTTCCCTTTATAGAAGTATTGTAGGCAGCTTGCAATATGTGTGTATCACTAGACCCGATCTTTCCTATATTGTGAACAAGGTCTTACAATATATGCATGCTCCCACTTTGGAGCAATGGATTGCCGTTAAAAGAATTTTGTGTTACCTATGTGGGACTGCTACATATGGCCTCTTTCTGGTTCCTTCACATCACTTTCACATCTCGGCATACAATGATGCCGATTGGGAAGGGCAAATCAGCGATAGAAAATCAACATCTGGTTACTCTATCTATGTCAGACATAATCTAGTAGTATAGGGATCAAAGAAGCAATGAACTGTTACTAGGTCTTTGATAAATGCAGAATATCGTGCGGTTGCTAGCACTGTTAATGAAGTTCATTGACTCACTTCTTTGCTTCATGAGTAAGGACTGGTTTCATCTTCACCACCAACTTTGTGGTGTGATAATTTATCCACCGCTTATCTTTCATATAGTCCCATTTTTCATTCACGATTGAAGCACTTAGAGATAGACTTCCATTTTGTTCCCGATAAGGTGTTAAACAAACAACTTCAGGTCTATTACATTTCATGAAAGGATCATATGATATATGTCCTCACAAAACCACTCTCCAAGACAACATTTTCACATATGAAGTCCAAGTTGTCCATTTTTCCTCCCACGGTACAGCTTGCGGGAGGGTGATAAGGTTATACCAGCTCATGAGTTCTATCCAGTCGCAACAACTTGTGTATTTGTATATATCTTATATAACTTAAATACCAATTGTATTATACATAAGATCTATAATCATTGTTTATTATTGAGTTAATACAATATACGACTCTTCTCTATACCTTATCAACTAAGAATCTTAACATTTTTATCTTTAAGATAGCTAGGATCTCCTAAACAATTAAGAAAAATAGTCAATATGAGGGTAGACATTGTATCATCTATTGGATTTCCTTTATCATCTAAAATAGGTGTTCTATCTTCAAAATTTTAATTTTGGATTGCATTCAGAATTTGCAGGTGTTGCTCATGGGTAAGGTGATATTCCCAGCAACCCTTGAGTTATCCTTAAAATCATGCTCTGAGAATTTTAGTCATGGCTTTATTTGAGGTTCCTATTTGGGTTTTGTACGCATATTTCACCATTATCATTTGTTGGAGTAGACCAAGGACATGGTATTTTTGGACACTATAGTTTGATTGGCCTGCAACGATAGCCCGATGATGAAAAATAATCAGCTCTGAATGCAAGGATTAGCCCAAATCTTGTGAATATGGACAATAGGCCCAAGTTCTCTTGGAAATGGACTAAGAAAATAAGCTTGCATTGAGCAAAGCCCATGAAGCCCATCAAATAAGGCTTTTAGCCTAGTATTAAAGAGGGGACGCTTGACTGATCAGGGGTCACCACAATGTTGGCAGATCATTGAGCCAACATCTCTTCACTAAGGTGCCACCTTAGTGGTGTTGTTCTGTATTTAAAAAAGAAAATTAATGCATGTTGAAATGTTAGGATTAAGACTTTTGCACATTCCCATATTTTTCAAAGAGTAACTGGCATCACTATTATAGAAGGTGGAAGGATGAAACTTCTAGAGGAGAATTAAATGACTTGTTGGGGGATTAAAAGGAGGAGGGGAGGAAAGAGAGAGCGGACTTTTTTTGGCTGAAAAAAGGGCAGAACGCAAAAAGGTGACGAAAAAGAAGGAGAAAACCATCCTGAAGAATTTGAGGAGCAATAAGAAAGAAAGGAAAAAGGATAATTAAAGAGATAAGGGGGTCCTAGAGGTTCATTTTCAAGGGAGAAAAGGCTGATTTTGGCACTCAGACATTGTCAAAAATCAAAACACACTTATGAGGGCCATAGTTAGGAATCAAATCGATTTAAAGTAGTAAGGCTCCCTGGTTTATGTAAATTTTATGATTTTGGCTTGGTTTTTGCCTATTCGGATGAGTTTGTTTGTATAAAATGCATCCACATGGTATTAGTTATTAAAACCTGCATGTTTTAGTCTATTTCATAACAATTTAAAATCTACTTTCAATTTAAAGAAAAGAAAAAAGAAATTCAATTTGTTTGCTCTATAGAGTTGGCATTAAGGCGTCACTTTTATGGCTTAAGGCGACATCCCATCGCTTAAGTAGCCTAAGGCAACACCTCAACGATTAGGCATCGCCACATCCATTTCTCCCTATTCGTTTTATTTCATATTGCTTTATTTATTTCATGAGTTTTTTTTTTCGGTATGTTTTAATTTCTGAGTTGTTTATATTCCATGATGCATTTAATTTGAAAATATTTTTGATTAAGAATATGCGTTCATCAATATTTTAGGATTGTCCTTTACATATTTGCCAGATTTATGTTACTTCAATGTTGATTCCATTGTCTATTTGGTGCATTTTGTGGATGTTTATTATTGTTTGGGTATTTTATTGTATTGCTTTAACATTCATCAATTAATTGTGTCTTTATTTGTTCAGTTTTTATCTTTTTGAGAAGTTAACATGGTGGTTTCTTTTGTAGGTTTTATTGGGAATTAATGATTTTTAATTTTCAGGATTAATGTCATTTGAATGACTTTTGAGTCACCATGTAATTAACCTTAATTTATAAGATCATTATTAGTATTTACTTACTTTTCATTTATTTTATTATTGTTTTAAATTTTTGTTTATTTGCATGTAAAAGGGTGCAATCTATTCTCTTCCCTCCTTTCTTTGCATATTTATTTTATTTTAGTTTATTTTCTTTATTTTATTTATTTGCATGATTAAAGGTTGTAATCTTTTCTCCTCCCCCCATTTCTTTTCATGTGCACTTATTTTATTGTTTTTATTTATTTTATTTGATGAATGTTTATAACTTGTCATAAATGTTATGAATCACACTTAAATCGCATGTAAATGGAATTAAATCCAAACTCGGGCCTAATTGTAAAATTTGAAAATTGTTTGGAGGAAATTGCAATTTACATGTAAATAAAGAGATAATTTAATAATTAAAAGTGATAAAATAGAAGATACAAACGGAGGCTAACCATAAGGTTGGGTGGGCATTCCAAAAGCCTATACCCAGTTTTCGAACCCAATCTCTGAGGATGGCTACTAGGGGCCCTCCGTGGGATCCAATTGTTGTACAGTGTTTCCTGAGTCTTATCTGGGTGGTGACTCCCATCTCTAATTTGGGCTTAAAGCTCATTTTGTATTTCCTAATGGACCATGAGTCAGCATAATGCCGTGGTCGTCAAACTCTTGGGCGCACGCTGAACCCCGCCCCCTACAGTGGCGACTCCATTAGGGATAGAGAAACTGATTTAAGTGTTTTATGTTTTATCATTTTTAATTATTTTATTATGTCTATTGCATTCACAACACCCTTTTACACATTGAGCACACAATCCCAAATAACCTGATGATAGTCTTTACTTTGCTGCCTGTGTTTTACTCAAACCTGGTGGTGGAGTATTTGGTGCTATTGTCACTTATAGCACCTACTTATCCCGCATCAAACGAACCCTTGAGTGGGAAAGTGTAATGGAGGTATATAGTTGTGGGAACCAAAGCCTTTTTTACCTAAGACTCAACTGATGTAGTGACCAAGCAACTTCATTTAGGATTTTCCAAAATGCATGTGTTTGATGCCATATAGTAGTCTTATTTATAAGGCCCAAGCTCACTAATGATGGACCATGTTAAGTTGGACCCAATCCTTTTATTATGGCCCATTACATTGAACTTTGGTTTTATTTATAAAATTTGCTACTTGTTTACTGATATCATCTTGAGAGATGTATTTAATTTGTCGGTTTTGTTATCCACTATTGATAATCAAAACTAAGATAAAAAATCTTAGGACAAGAGACTTGCCATTGAATATGTGTGTGGGAGAAATAAGATTGGGAGCTTTCGCTATATGATATGCTTGTGTTTGTAATTAACTAATTATCTTGCATTACATGCATACATGCATTCATTATAATTTCTTTATAAAATGTATTTTTTCTACCTATAAGCCTCTTTTTGTTTGAAGCATATCAAAGGTAAATTTAGCCTACCAATATCAAAGATCCAATTAAGAAATTAAGACCACTTTATAAGGGTGCAGAATGGTAGGACCCTCTAATTTTGATGTTGAATATTTCAAGAAAGAACTTTTGAAAGAAATCAAGGATGCGACAATAAATAATCGAAGATATGGTTACTTAGATAGTTAGGAAGATGCCCTTAGATGAAGAAGACTCTGAAACAAGGACCCTTGTTGGTGAGCCATTCAAAGAAAAATTAAAAGCACTAGCAGATCCAACTGAGTCAGAATGGATGAAAAATATGAAAAGGCAAATGGATCAATTGCAGACTGTAATGAAAAAGCATGGGCTTAATCCTAACTTTGCTGATTTGCATACAGATTTGGAGGAGGAAGAACTGTTGCCCCCAAAATACAAATTTCCAAATATGAAGAAATACTATGGCACTGATGATCCTCCCCTGCACCTGAAGCAATATGTCACCTACATGAAGGCCACTAGGTTGTCTAAAGTTCAGATTGTTAAACAATTTCCAATATCATTAGAAGGAGCTGAAATCAAGTGGTACTACACTCTATATGCACATGTTCAACAAGATTGAAAGGAGTTGCGTTCAACCTTCATCAAGCAATATGAGCTGAACTCTCAATTTGAAGTCTCTCTCCAAGAGTTGGAGAATACAAAGAAAAGAACGAACGAATCCTTCGTGAGCTTTTCAAACATGTGGAGAGGAAAGTTGGCTTAAATAAAGTATAGACCTGCAAAATTAGATCAATTGATCATAGCCATAGAAGCATGCATGCCACCTCTGGCTAGTAAATTAAAGGACACTGGCATAAGGGACTTCAAAGAGCTATACCATTTCGGGGAACAAATTAAAGCCGACTTAAATTTGGACACTCATAAATAATTATTGTCAGTTATGGTTGAAATGATTTTGGACAATATTTTGTTGTAATTATTTTTCTTTGTGCTAATAGATGTTTCATTGCCTAATTTACATCATTATGAATTTGTTATGATTATGCATGCTATATTACTCTTGAATAAGAGAGAGATTCAAAAAAAAAAAAAAAACCCACATAAAAAAGGGCTAAATATCATAATTGACTTTCAATTTTCCTTTAAGCACTTTCAAACCTCAGCTTCTTTCAAAAAAAATTCACCATGTTCACCAAGAAAGAAAAGACAAAAGAAAAGAAAAAGGAAGGAGAAAAGAAAAAAGAAAAGAAAGAGGAAGGAGAAAAGAAAAATAAAAATAAAGGAAAATGAGGAGAAAGAAAAGAAAAAAGAAAAAAAAGAAAAGAAAAGTTTTTGTTTGTGCTCCCCATATTTGAAAAGTTGATCCTGTGTGACCTTTTGAAAACTTATCTATCAACACCCATCTTCATAAACTATTACCAAACTCAAAATCCCAATCCCAAAATTCCCATTGAATGTGAGCTGAAAAATAGTTGGTCAGAAAACCGTAAAGGGCTGATCAATAACAAGCATAATGCAGCATGCCTAATTATAACAAAAGAGTAATCATGTAAGACAGACATGACTGACATAATGTTAACGTGTGAAGTGTCAAACATGGGCTTTTTACAAGTATCAAATAATCATAAGTTTTGCAACAATCAACTTTATGAGTGGTATTAACGTCTGACATTCAGCAACAAGAGCATTAAGTGATTAACAGCTAAAGTGGCAACATGGACATCAAGCATGACAAAACAGTGGTCAATCATCATCATGAATTTGTAACCACCCAGCTAGGTTGAAAACTCCCAAAAAAGGATCAGCCTAGGCAAAAGAGAGAGAATAAAAAAAGAGAAAATGAAAGACCTAGCTAGATTTGAAAACTCCCAGAAAGGGGGCAACATCAGCAAAAGAGGGAATATAAAATAAATTTGGTTGCACTTTCATCCTTAGAAGAGCAATTCGAGAGCTCATAAGATTTTGCTTCGTGATGCAAGAAAGAGAGGGTCTATTAATTCTTCAATCAGAGGGCAGATTTTAAGATCATGTGATATATGAACCTCAAGAGTGATAGAAACTGGGGGGCACACTAAGGGTTAAGCACTATTGTCCTACGAGAGCAAAGTTTTCCAAGGAGGCAACCAAGAAGGGGGCATTTACTGTCATTATCCCAATTTGATTATGAGAGGGTCTCAATTTTTATTCCATTTGGATAAATTGGTCTCAATGATAGTCTTTGATAGACTCAATTTTTGAATTCATATTCTTTGGTGGAAGGAGGGTCAGTCCCCGAAGATTAGTTCTAAACAGAAAGGCACTTGGCTAATTGATGCATACAAAGTCATTCAAGATTTCTTTTTATTAATTTATGCATACATGGAATCATTTTGTAAAAGTTATTTTCAAACTTAAGCACATTAAAACAATGTATGTCTTCCATAAGTATTGCACAAACCACACGAGCTTGTGTTGTCAAATCACTTTCGAAAGCTTACAAAGATCATGATCATGCATATATCAACTTTGAATTTTATGTTTCAAGAGTGAGATAGCCCTAGTACATGTGATGCAGACTAGCTACCAATGTTTTGCTTGATGCCCTAGAGGCTATATAGCGCATTTTGATTGATTTCGCTTGATGCCCATGAGGCTCCATGGCTTGTTTTGTTTGGCTTTTCCTGACACCCGTAAGGCTATATGGCTTATTCTGTTTGATCCTGCCTAATGCTCTAGAGGCTAAATGGTACTTTTTGATTTTATTTCGCCAGACGTCCATGACGCTACATGGCTTGTTTTGTTCGATTTTGCCTGATGCCTGTGAAGCTACATGGCTTATTTTGTTCAATTTTTCCTAAGGCCTATAAGGCTACATGGCACATTAATTTTTACCTTGCTTGATGCCCTAGAAGCTATATGGCATTTTTTGTTGATCTCGCTTGAAGCCGAATCGAAGTGGCTAAAAGGTTCGTGTCTTGTGTGACGAGATTGTTGTTTGTTGTCTTTCCCCTCTCAGGTTGTACCTCAAGTTGACAGTGTAGAAGATAAAGTTTTTCTAATTGAAGTATCAGACAGCGACCTCTCAGGTTTGTACCCCGAGGCTAACACCAGAATTCAAAAATTCAACCTCTCGGGTTTGTACCACGAGGTTAACGACAAAAATTTTCAGACAGCAACGTCTCAGGTTTGTACCCAGAGGCTGATGGTCCATAATTCAAAAATTTGACCTCTCAAGTTTGTACCCTGAGGTTGATGACATGAAGTTCTAGACAATGACCTCTCAGATTTATAGCCCGAGGATGATGGCATGAATTTTTAGACAATGACCTATTGGGATTGTACCTTAAGGCTAACAGTCTATAATTTAAAAAATTTGACCTCTCAGGTTTGTATCTCGAGACTGATGGCATAAATTTTCAAATAGCGACCTCTTGAGTTTGTACCCTGAGGCTAATGGTCCATAATTTAAAAAATTTGACCTCTTGGGTTTGTACCCTGAGGCTGACGACACGAATTTTCAAACAACGACCTCTCGAGATTGTACCCCAAGGCTAACAATCCAGAATTTTAAAAATTTGGCCTCTTGGGTTTGTATCACGAGGCTGAGGATCTAGAATTTAAAAAATTTGACCTCTTGGGCTTGTACCTGAGGCTGATGGCACATATTTTTAGATAATGACCTCTCAGGTTGAACCCCGAGGCTGACGGTTCAGATTTCAAGAAGACAACCTCTTAGGTTGTACCCTGAGGCTGACGGCATAGAAGTTCAAACTGTCTCTTAAAGACAAAGTTGTATCCTTTTTAAAATTTTATTATGTGTGTTAATTTTCTTGATTGCTGATCGAAGTATCGGTATTTCACCTCTTAGGTTGTACCCTGAGGTCGACGGTGCAAAAAACAGAACATTTGGTTATTCATCTTTTTCATGCATCCATGCTTTTTCATAAATCTCATTACATTGTCTGCATTATAATTTTTTAAAAAGCAAGGGGTAAACTGTGGACACTATGGTTTGATTGGCCCACAACGAAAGCCCGATGATGAGAAATAACCAGCTCTGAGTGCAAGGATTAGCTCAAATCTTATGAAAATGGATAATAGGCCTAAGTTATCTTGGAAATGGACTGAGAAAATAAGCCTGAATTGAACAAACCCATGAAGCCCATCAAAGAAGGCTCTTAGCCCAAAATTAAAGAGGCGGCGTCTAACTGATCAGGTGTCTCCATAACGTTGGCAGATCACTGAGGTGACATCTCTTCACTAAGGCACCACCTTAATGATGTTATTCTGTAATTAAAAAGGAAAATTAATGCATGTTGAAACGTCATGATTAAGACTTTTGCACATTCCCACATTTGCAAAGAGTAACTGGCGTCATTATTATAGTAGGTGGAAGGATGAAACTTCTGGAGGAGAATTAAATGACTTATTGAGGGATTAAAAGGAGGACGGAAGGAAAGAGAGGGGGGACTTTCTCTGGTTGAAAAAGGGTAGAGCGCAAAAAGGTAACGGAAAATAAGGAGAAAGCCATCCTAAAGAATCTGAGGAGAATTGAGGAGCAATAAGAAAGAAAGGAAAAAGGACAATTAAACAGATAAGGGGTCTTGGAGGTTCATTTTCAAGGGAGAAAATGCTGATTTTTGCATTCAGACATTGCTAAAAATCAAAACACACTTCTGAGGGCCAGAGTTAGGAATCAAACCAATTTAAAGCAGTAAGGCTCCCTAGTTTATGTTAATTTTATAATTTTGGCTTGATTTTTTCCTATTCGGATGAGTTTGTTTGTATAAAATGCATCCACATTGTATCAGTTATTAAAACCTACATATTTTAGTCTATTTCATAATAATTTGAAATCTACAGGCGATTTAAAGAAAAGAAAAAAGGAATTCAATTTGTTTGCTCTACAGAATTAGCATTAAGGCATCGCCTCTATGGCTTAAGGCGACATCCCATCACCTTAGCAGCTTAAGGCGATGCCACATCCTTTTCTCCCTGTTCATTTTATTTCATATTGTTTTGTTTATTTCATGAGTTTTTTTATGTATGTTTTAATTTCTGAGTTGTCTATATTCTTTGATGCATTTAATTTGAAAATCTTTTTGATTAAGAATATGTGTTCATCAATATTTTAGGATTGTCCTTTGTATATTTGCTAGATTTATATTACTTCAATGTTGATTTATATTACTTCAATGTTGATTCCATTGTCTATTTTATGCATTTTGTAGATGTTTATTACTGTTTGGGTATTTTATGTTATTGCTTTAATGTTCATCAATTAATTGTGTCTTTGTTTGTTCAGTTTTTATCTTTTTGAGAAATTAATTTGGTGGTTTCTTTTGTAGGTTTTATAGGGAATTAATGATTTTAATTTTCAGGATTAATGCAATTTGAATGACTTTTGAGTCACCAAGTAATTAACCTTAATTTACGATATCTTTATTATTATTTACTTACTTTTCATTTATTTTGTTATTGTTTTAAATTTTTGTTTATTTGCATGTAAAAGGATGTAATCTATTCTCCTCCCTCCTTTCTTTGCATATTTATTTTATTTTAGTTTATTTTCTTTATTTTATTTATTTGCATGATTAAGGGTTGTAATCTTTTCTCATCCCCCTATTTATTTGCATGTGCACTTATTTCATTGTTTTTATTTGATGAATGTTTATAACTTGTCATAAATGTTGTGAATCATACTTAAATCGCATGTAAAATGAATTAAATCCAAACTCGGGCCTAATAGTAAAATTTTAAAATTGTTTGGAGGAAATTGCAATTTGCATGTAAATAAAGAAATAATTTGATAATTAAAAGCGATAAAACACAAAATACAAATGGAGGCCAATTGTAAGGTTAGGTGGGCATTCCAAAAGCCTATACCCAGTTTTCGAACTTAATCTCTGAGAACTGCTTCTGGGTCCCTCTGTGGGATCCAGTTGTTGTATAATATGTCCCGGGTCTTATCCTGGTGGCGACACCCATCTTCGATTTGGGCTTAAAGCTTATTTTGTATTTCCTAATGGACCTTGATTTTGCACAGTGATGTGGTCGTCAAACACTTGGGCATGCACTGAACCCTGTCGCCTACAGTATTCATTCATGTCGTCTAAATTCCATTCATAGACATAGAAGGCATTGAACTTAGATTGGGACAAGGCGCTAGGTTTTGCTCTAATCTTATATCTAGAGCACAAGTGTCTGGAACAATTATTGACCAGTCTAACCTATTGGCTTGAGGACAAAACTAATCAGTTTGGGATAATTCTTCTTTTTTAGATGAATCATTAGTTTGGTCAATAGCACAATGGTCTTATTATGGGATTGAGGGGTGTCAGGTGCTATTAACCTAGAGGTTTTTGAGCTAGTAGCTTGTTTCTTTCCTACTCAGTTCGTCTCTAATGGCCTGAACAAACTCAAGTTTATTTATTTATAACTGTTGTTGACTCTATTTAGAAACCTAAAAAGGTTTGAAAATTGGGTTTCTAAACTTCTGATCTTAAATTTTAGTAGCTTCATATGACTTGGTGACAACAGTAAGTGGGGAAAATAGAGGTTTTAGGATATGGTTTTCTATCCTAGTATGTTGTTTCCCTATTGTTTGGAGATGGGCATTGGAAACATAGTCTTGGAGGACCATATTCTTGATATTTCTAGAATTATCCTCATGAGAAAGTTTGAAAGGTGTTGCTTTCATCTTTGAATCACCATAAGGAGTAGAATCTTTCCTTAATAAAGGGTGTTCAGACTAAATGGTCTGACCATCTACTCTCTATTCTTGGGTTTTATTCCTAGAAGTGATTAGGCTAACAGTCCTTGAATGTTTGGATTTTTAAAAGGACATGCAGTATTATTTTATTGTGTATATATTTCAAACTAATCAAAGAATCTCATTTGAAGTTTGTATTTATTGCAGAAAGCATAATAATTTTCTTGGATCTCATTTTTTATTTTCAAGAAATTTTAGAAAAATCAGAATTTCTTTGATTCATTCTTTTTTGAATAAAAATCTTCATGAAAAAGTTTTCAATTAATTTGAAATTCTTTTTCCAAGACATTAATTTCTGGAGCAATGTTTGGGTTATGGTAGAAGGTTCTTCTTCTTCTTCTTCTAGGGTTTGGGTTTTGACTATCATAAATTGGTCTTAGTATGGTCATTTGATAGGTAACATTTTGGAGTGTGGAAACAGGTAAATCAAAGGTTGAAAACCTTGGTTGCACACGAGTTATTTGGATCTCTTATTTTGGATATAGAGCATAAATGACTGAAGAAAGTTGAGAGGCTCTTCCTAAGTCAATCATTGAAGAGGTAGAGGCTTCATCAGAAAAACTAGAACTGGACGATTTTCTATCAAAGGTAGGTTTGACTCTACCATCTCATAATTAGGTTACATTTCTCAGGTTTGTATTTGGCTCAGTTATTTAGGGAGACTGAGGTTGTGTTGTCCTTTGTAAGACGCATTCTTCTGGTAATGTGATATTTTCCATTGAATGGATTTTGGGATAATAATATTGGATTTGGAAAGATCTGTTTGGAGAACGATGGTTTCACCTTTTGGCGAGTGTTTTAGGTGTTTGGCAACAAAAATCATAGCCTTTTAATGAATTCTGAAAATTAATGCTATTGGAATAGATTCGGAAAGCATTTTGTAATTGATCATTTATAAAACAATGCCTTTTAAAACATTTTTATCATTCAAAGAGACTGTCATTTTTGGATAGCAGCTAAAACTAATAGGTCTTTCGTTAATGCTGGATTCAACAGTTCCTAATAAAGAATTAGAAAAGTTTGTGAACCTAGCATCTCTAAGGACTGCTAAGATGGAAGTATTTAGACATTCTCTTGTAAGGGGTTTGATTCCTACTTGAACAAGGCCTATATGGATGTATTTATAAGATATGTCCTTATGCTTTTGGAGAGATTTTGAAGAAAGAATATGAATTTCTTTAAAGGGTTTGGAAATTTGAATGTTTCTTTGTTCAATTTTAATTGTAAAATCAAATTTGAGTAAAGAGAGTTTGAAAAATTCATAAATTTATTTTTTAAATCATGGGGATTTCTGAGTCATCAATATGTTTTGAAAAGTCTTCAATAGTAACTTCAAAACTACTGACAACCTGTTTGGATTCCTATGAATTGGAGTAGAGGAGTTTGAAAAGGAAGTAGTTCTATAGAAAAATGATCTAAATTCATTTTGAAAAGTAAATCATAAAACTTTGGATGAACATGAGTATGGCCACCAAGATTACTGCCCTAGGACACAACACAAAATGGACTTACAATTGTACCTGTACTCAACTGTTTACTTTTAGTTTTACTGTTTAACTTCCCAAATGATGCAGAAACTGTTTATCCAGGTGAAATGCGCAGGATCTAAAGGGTGTATATATATATATATATAG
Source organism: Mallotus repandus (assembly GCA_949671775.1). Lineage (NCBI taxonomy): Eukaryota > Viridiplantae > Streptophyta > Magnoliopsida > Malpighiales > Euphorbiaceae > Mallotus > Mallotus repandus. The sequence goes on along the minus strand of CATIWM010092261.1, from coordinate 2,861 downwards.
AAAATGGCTTGATGTGTTTTGATTGGTCAATAAATTAAATTTATTATGATATTCTCAAGAAAAATTGTTAATACGCTCTTTCAATTCATGTGAATACTTCTAGGTTGAGCATGGATCTTTGAGAACCTGAACTATCCCGAAAAATAGAAGTGAAAATCTCTATTGACCATTTGACTTTCTCCGACCCGAACCGTCCTGAAAATTTTTATTGGGATGGGTTCGGAGAATTTGAAATCTCCGAACCTAGATCCGTCCCAAACCGCTTCGAATTGTACCGAACTAAAGAACTTAAACTAGAACCGATAATTTAATAGAATTATAGTTATATATATATATATATATATATATTATAAAATTAATATTATATTATAAAGATTTTTACAAAAATTATATTCAATTTATTAATATTGGACCTACTAATTTAACATGTAATTTAAAATAATTTCATTTTAATTATTTGAAACAAAACATTTCACTCATCAATCAAATAATGGTAAATCACAAAAATAAATATTAAATTGGTAAATAGCATTTTAAAAAATTATAATACAATTTATTTTGAAAAATTTTAAACCTTCAATAATAAAATTGTAATATAATATACTTTTTTAATAGCTATGGTGTTGTTATTATTATTTTATGATATATATTATTTATATAAATTTTTCATAAAAATATAATAATTGCATGTATATTAGAGTGTATTATAAAAATTTTAATAAAATTTTCAGAGTAAAAAATAATAATAAATAAAATTATAAAAAATTATTTAATTTTACAATAAAATTATAAAATGGTTCATAGTTTAATAGTTTAATTTGAATTATATATTTATTTATTTTTTAAATTGGATAAGAACTGATCTCTGAACCGATTTGACCCTAAAATTTTTATTTGGAGAAAAATCGATCTCCGAATTAAATTGAGAGCAATTTCAGAGTCTTAATTTTTAAATCTCTGATATTATGAAGTAATTCTGAAAAATTATATTTTTTGAACCGAACCGAACTATGCACACACCTAAATACTTCCTTACTTGAAGCTTTATCCGATATTTTTTTATAAAAAAAAGGTTTGGAGATAAATTGCTATATTTTGATGAAAGGCCTTGATATTTTAAAATTAAATTTTAATATTTTAAAAATAGTGAATGGGAAATAATAATAATAATAATAATAATAAAGAAATTAGAAATATAAATAAGGAATATGGGAATACGTGCATGACAAGAATAGATGTGCAGAGCTTGGTGACTTGTTGACTGTTTAGTGATTAACATATGAAACTCAATTAGTGATATGTATTTCATTTTTTTTTAGTGTGAATGACTGGTTTAAAGTTCACATTCCAAAAGAAAAAATATAAGCATTTGTCTGATGTGCAAAAAGATTTAAGTAGGTATAAAATAGAAGTTAACAGGTGAATTGAACAAAATAAAAATTGAGAGGTGATATGAAATAATTTAGTAAAGTTCATGGGTGAAATTGTATATTTAGCCTAAATTTTTTTTTCTATTTTTAATAATGTTGCATTTTAATCCATTTTCCATTTCTCCTTAAATTTCTCAACATTGATGAGTTACATTTAGAAAGAAAATTCCTTTGTCAATGATAACTGACTAAAAACTTTACCTAACAAAGCACATGGCTATGACAATTGACAAAGAGTCACATCTACATCCCAAAGACAGAGTATATACTCTTAAGTTAAATTACTATTTCCTCTTTTATTTTGACCTATTACACTACTTTATCCTTAAGATTCTAAAAATATATTTATTAATCTTTTTAATTTAGTGAAATTAATTAAAAGGTCTTTTATGCATTATTTCCGTTAAGTGAATATTAAATGGCTATGAAAAGACTAAAATAGTTTTTTTTATATTTAGTGCCTTGAGTAAGAAAAAAAAGAAAAAAAAAGTGGCAAAGAGAGTGCAAAAGGTATTCTTCTCAAAATTTGAACAAAAGTGATGATCCAACCATCATTTTCTTCAAGACTAGCTCTTTTAGGAACAAAAGCAGCGCTAGTGCAAAAGGTATTCTTTTCAAATTTATGGTATTCCACATTTACCACTTCTTCAAATTGGTGTTCTTTCTAGCTCCAACAATTAAAATTCAGTCACTATACAATATACCTTTTTCATTATCAGAGAAAAAAGAAAAAAATATGAAATAATTATACCATAGTACATTCGATGTTTGTAGGCTCTTCAAAGTATAATTTGGCTAGACCTCCATATTTTTCTATGCTTGAATAATCAATTATTCCATAAAAATCATCAGTTTTAATAAGGCTTAAAAGTAAAAATCTCTACATAATTTTCTTTTAAATGACTATTATCACCTGAAACAGAACTGGCCTCATAGTCAACTATCACGACTCGAACCAAAGGTTCGTGACCGGCACTAGGGAATGAGGATACATAAAGTAACTGAATCCCGTAGCAAGCTTTAAAAATTTCTTGCGGAAATAAACCAATACACTTAACGATAAATAATAACAAATGCACAATATTATAAAAACATAAAATAATATTCTTTAAATACAATATTTCAAGTTAGATACAATACAGATTACTGATAATATAAATATAAAATTTAATTACTATGGTGTCTAGAATTCAATTATACAGTACAAAATTAAATTAACATACAAAATACGGCCGGTAAAGAACAAACTCGGCGCAAACAAGGAATACTATCAGACAGACTGTGAGGTCCTGAAAAAAATAAGTTGAGGGGAATCAGACCTCACTGAGTAAATCAATTTTTATAAAATGCATGCTGATTTTAAAACCATTTGTTAAAACCCTTTTTAAAATAAAATATAATAAAATAATTACAATTATTAAAATCATTTAC
>CATIWM010092227.1:0-29183 GCA_949671775.1 Mallotus repandus | reverse complement strand
ATAAGCCACTAGTATGAATGAACTAAAGGTCAAATTGCCCCCTAAACTTGAAGGCGATGGCCAAATAAGTCGATTTTCCAATTGTTCGACACTTAAGGACAAAACTCTTATTTTTCGTCCAAATTACAACAAAATCATGTGTAAGTTAGCGCGTGATCAGCACGCCTATTTCAAAAATAAAATAAAGTAAAAATATATATATTATAATATCTTTTTTTTGTTGTAATTAGAATTGGGAAATACTTTTCCAATAACAAAATCCCTAAATCCCCAAATTGCAACTTCAAAGAATACAAAAGCCCCAATTCCGAAAAAAAATATCTTTTTCAAGTTCTGTTTTAATGAGCAATGTCGCCATCATCTCAACGCTCAGCTACATCATCTTTTCGATCTCCAAGAACATCAAGGTCGGTTGTATATGGTTACCCTGAGTACGACTATGACAGGCTACATTACTATGATTGTGGCGAGGTGGCACCAAGATGGGTGGCGTGGACTGATAACAATACTGGAAGAAGTTCTACTCTTGTCGATATTATGAGGTAATGTGTGATGCTTATGTGTACAAATTATGCTTATCAGGACTGTTATAGGCAAAAGCTAATGATTAAACATAATATTTGGTTTTAACAGAAAAATAGAGGTAGAAGAAGAAGAGGCTGTCACTACTTTGAGTGGCATGATGATCCATTTCATCCACAAGCAAATAAGTTGATAAAGGAGTTTCATAATGAAGTTAGCAATCTTAAATATGAGAATGAACAATTGAAGTGTACCTATTATGACAGAAGCAAGCATGGTGAATTTCATAAAAAGCAAGTGGAATGTGAAGAAATGAGGATGAAAATGAAAGCCATCATATATGAAAATGGAAAGAACAGATGTCAGGTTTGGTTTATAGGGGCAACATTAGTCTTTAATTGGGTTTTGATTATTGGTGTTCTGTATGCTACCCGTCAATGACTTGGTGGTTTGGTGACTGTGGTTAATATTTTTTGGAAATTACTAAGTTTGTTAGCTACAAAACATGTATTGTGTAGATAGTAAATGGAATTGCAGCCATTGTTAGTTATTTTGTGCGTATGGGTTTTGTAAGGATATAGGTGACGTATAAGTTATATTATGGTAGGATCAGTGTAATGCAAGTGTATGAACCAAGTGTGATGCAAGTGTAATGTAAGTTCAGTAATGAAAATTAACAAAAATTTTCTTAAAATTTTGTTATGTATATAAGCTTTTGTTTCTTGTATGAATGGTGGAGTGTTTTGTGTTCAATAAACCAAGAATTGCCTATGCAATTATGTGTGGAAATTGTCCAAATGAAAAGCAAGATACAATCAACAAATAATTATATTATAGCAATATAATAACAGTAAATAATATTAAACCTGCATATGTTGATTATATATAGCAAAAGCCAGAACGTATAGCAATATTATACTTAATAGTTGTATAATTACAAGTATAGCAACGCTATTAGTAAAGCTTTACAGTTTATCCAAAAAGCCAAAAAAATAAGCTTATCACAGTTTATACTTACAAAAGCTACCAAGTTTGGTTAAGATTTGTAGCTAAAATTTAAATAATCCCCTATTGAGATGTTTACAAAAAACAAAATATTTATCCCCTTGCTAGTATTAGTATCTCTATGGGGATTGCTTCGAGGCTTGGTCTTCTTAAGTAAAGTTGGTTTCTTCTGTGGTCTCTGTGTTGTAGTAGGTGGCGCTGAAACATTTGCTAAATAACTTTGTGGATTGTTCTCGACATTTGATGAAGCCTGAGAATCCATGACTGTGCTTGTAAGTCCCTCATCACTAACTAATTCCAGCCTTCTTTTCTTCATTGTTCTGATGCGTAATTCACGCTCTTCATTCAACTGTCTGGTTGTGATAGATGATTTTTCTGCCCATTTCACTCCAGAGGCTTGGAACTCACCATAAAATGGATTCCCTTGAACCCTTTTTGCATCAGCTTCATAATGTGCAATTCTTCTCTGTTGTTCACTTGGCACAGTATTTCCTACACTTTATGTATATACCCACCTTTCACCAAAATTTCCCGGCTGCAAACATAAATACACTTTGCACTAGTTTGAACTCACATCAATTTAAAAAAAAAGAACAACTCATATTAACCACATAACTAAATCATCTATGACCACTTAAGTAACATATATTACACAACATATCTGACTCAAATGCATGACAAAAGTACCTCCCTGGCAAAACTAACTCATAGTAAAGCAATAAAATAACTCAGATGTCCACTTCACTACCTCACCTTAAGCATCAAAACAAATGAAATTCACTCCTCGTATAAAAAAAATTCTAAACTCACATTCCTTGTCACTTTTCCAGTTTTTCCATTATGGAATAGTCCCACACCAACTTCATTGCTTTTTCTTCGAAATCCCCTTTCATTTGATGTATCTGGTTTTTTACCCTTGCCCTTGCTGGATGTTGTATGCCCTGGATGTTGCATTTCCCTGACATTTGTTGAAGTTGGTTCACAAATTTTAATTCCAGGTTGAGGCCTACATACTTGAGCGCACTGCATATAATAATAAAAATATATTGACATGTTTCTTCACACATGCTACTCAAATAAAATTCCATATATAAACTATAGCTCATTCACCTTTGCATTTATCGCTTTGTTTATAATATTGATTTGGGGCAGGTTAGTACTTGCATATGCACTTTTATCCCCTTGTTGCTGTGTACAACTTGAAGATACTTGCTGTGTAGTATCAGTTGAAGCACTGCTTCGCATGTTTCTTTGAGACAAATTATGCATAAACATGAACATAATTTTGTTTAATCCTCAAATGTGCAACACATATAATAAACTGAATTTAGGTGTATAATTATTCTTACTATTCTTACCGATGATTTTTGTGGACAACCAGTTTTATTATGACCTGTTTGTTTACAGATGCTACGTGTCATAACAGCACCTCATCTTGATCTTTTGCCATTTTATTTTGGCTCCTCTTCATCTTTCCTTCTTGATATTTTTGGACGACCAGGTACTCGGTGTACTTTAGGTGGTAACATTGGGGGGAGATTGGTTTTTGGCCACATATCCCTCCCAACTAATGGTTGCATTGCATATGCATATGTTGCAAGGTAAGCTGACTTGTTATAGCATGGGTGAATAAAATCTTTAACTCCCTCTTACTATGATAAAGCACACAAATCCCATGAGGGCATGGGATTCCAGTTAAATCCCATGCCCTGCAAGTACATGAACATTTTGCTATATCCACAATATGTCTATCCTTCCCCTCACTGATTTTATAACCTTGCTCACCATTCCATTCAACAATACATTGAGATGCTCTGTCCATATTTTTGTCTAATCTTTCTATTGCACTCGGACTCACATCAGTACACCACTTAACAACTTCATCTCTCTTTGTATGCAACCTATTCATTGCATCAACTCTCATCCATTCTAACAAACCAAGAATATGCTCCATCCTAGCTTTTACTAAATGGCCATTATAGGACTTACACATGTTATTTTCTACAGATTCACAATTTGAAGTGAAAGAAAAATATGACCTGCACCATGTGTGGGGTGGATATGTCAATAAATGCTCAGCTGAGCCTGAGGCAAGATCATTTAACTTCTTTAACTGATCAGTGAATTGCTGCTCATAAGAGCTCTTAGCACATCTCCAATATTGTTGATGCATATCTTACCCTCTCCATCTTTTCTTCTAGACTGAGAATATGTGAATTGCACACCATCGATGCTCTGCCAATGGTAATTTATATTTTACAGCTTCTATTAAGCCCTACATTTGAGTACCAAAAAATAAAATAATTATTATTCCTATACTAAATCACATTGACAAGTAACATAAATAAAAGGGGATTAGTGGATATTTCTCATACCTTTTGCATGTCACTGATTATTGTTAAATCTTTGCCATCAGTTAAGTTCAAGTCAGCTTTCAAATGTTGAAAGAACTACCTCCATATTGCCTTAGTCTCTGATTTGACAACCGTCCATGCAACAAGAAATCTCTGGTTGTTGGCATCTCTACCAACAGCTGCAAGCAACTCCCCTCTGCATACATTTTTTAAAAAGCACCCATCCACTCCCAACACAAGCCTACAACCAGCCTTCCAGCCTTTTTTTAAAGCATTAAAGCACACATAGAATTTTCCAAATGTGCCAGTCCCTTCTTCAAGTTGAACTTCACATGTTGTGCCAGGCATAGCTTGTTGGAACACTGTTGCGTAGTCCCATAATAATGCATATTCTTCTTTATAATCCCCTTCTAAATCTTTCATAACTTTTCTCTTGACTCTCTTAGCCATAGTGTCACTTATTTCAATCTTTAAATCTTTCTTTGCTTTTGCTACAATTTGTACTGCAGTCATGCCTGGATTATCTTCAAGAATATCATGAAAGTAATCAGTCAAGAAATCACATGAGGCTCTTTTAATCTTGAACACACTATGGCACTTATGATTTGGATTGTATGTTTTGACCATGAAATCCCCACTCCATGTGTCAATACTTGCAAAGATGCTCCAAGGACAATTGTCGAAGGTGCAGTGGCATCTGATTCTATTTTTGTCATTTTTTTCCATTTGAATATCAACACCTCTGGCCACAGCATACTTTGCAATCGCTTTTCTAAACTCATTTGTAGATGCAAAGGCCATTCCTACTAGAAAAGCAGGTACCTTGCTATCTGGATTGAACCTGACTTTCTTTGACTTTTTCCTCCTAACATTGCCATGTCCATCTTCACCTGAATCCTCTTTTATACTGCAGTCATCATCACTGCCAACCACATAGTCAGGATCACAACCAACCTCACCATTATCTGATGCATTTGTCTCATCATCCCTTACAGGTTCAAGAATAGTTTCTCTTTCAAATTGTTCAGCTTCATGACATGTCTGCTGCTTCTTGGACCTTCTATTAAATTCTTTTCTTAAATTATGTCTTACTGCAATTAGTTCTAGATCATCTCTATTAGAACCAACAAGATCATCACCAAATGTGTCATTATATTATGCATCAGATTGATCAGCATCTTCCGCATCTTGAGCATCAGCATAAGGAATTTCTTTTACTGCAGCAGTATCATACGCCATTTCAGTGTCCGCACAAGGAATTTCAGGTTGCACAACTCCAACTTCAGGTTGACAAACATGAAATTCAGGTTGGTCAGACTGCATTTCAGTTTCACCATAAGGAATTTTAGCTTCAGCACCCTCCAATTCAGGCTGCACAACTCCAACTTCAAGTTGACAAACATGCAATTCAGGTTGGTCAAACTGTATTTCAGTTTCACTGCAAGGAATTTCAGCTTCAGCACCCTCTAATTTAGGTTCAGCACCAAATAACTCAGTTTCAAAAAATAGAAAATCACCCTCACCAGTATACATATCAGTTTCAGCATCCATATGGTGTTGTGATTCATGTATTCCCCTTGCATCTTTGTCACATTTAGGCAATTCAGATTCATTACATTGCATATTTGCACTTTGATTGCTATCAGTGGCCTGCCTTGCACGAGCAGCTTCATCAAAGCCACATCCTTCTGAGTCAGCACCAACATCGACAGATTTTTGCCTGTCCTCAAAACCCTTGCACCTTTTCTTCTTTGTTTGTTGATCAAACTTATCCGTCCCTGCGGAGCTCTGCCCCTCTTGGCATACTTCACTGGTGGCAACATCTTCTTCTTGTCGAACTTCATGGCCACTTAGAGACTTAGCCAACTGTTTACCATTAAAACTTTCACCTGTCTCCTTTGACCTGCCTGCTTGATCATTACTTTCTTGCACAATATTTGCATTAAATAGATGTCCTTTATCCTCCAGACCTTCAGCCAATGTCACATTCACTTCTGTCAGGTCAAGTATGTCCTCATTTAATAACTCAACTTCTGTTTCAACATCAAAGCTACTAGTTGACTCTGTTTTTTTCTCAGTCACTGTTTTCTTACCTTCTAATAGTAACAGGGTATCACTAACCACATTTGGTGTTTCAACCAAATGGTCAAGGTATAAATCAAACATATACTTTGATTTCTCTTTAGCTATTTCCATCATTTTATAGATGCCACTATCATCAAACACATTTGGTGTCCATACCCTAGTGTTGTCACTTTCTTCACAATTCTGAAATAGCTCAGCCTATCTACATTATATAGCTTCCACCCAAACTTTTCCCCACCCACATACCTTAGCTTTGGATCTCTAACAAAGTTTCCACCATGATATATATTGAATCTTATACTAACATTCATTCTGTCATAAAAAAAAAACATCTTTATTTTAGCTTAAATCATGCATTCAGTATAAATAACATATATTTAACATACAAAAATCCAATTTGTTTGTACCTTACAGCTTCAATTGTTACATTTTTATATCGCTTTAATCATCCCACAACTTGATAACTTTTTAGGGTTTGATAGCACTAACCATCTTCATAACTTCTCCATTCTTTACAACTTGATAATAGCTTCAACTCTTTCACACGTTTCTTGCTCTGCTAAAAACATTAAGTGCAATAGTTGATTCCCTGTGCATGACATGACAATTGGTAATAATTTTCTGCTCGCTCATAACCGTTACATAAAACAACGTCATTTTTGCTTTTGCTTTTTTTTTTTTACAATTATTATTATTTATGTGAATCTACCTTCCAAACACATTGCGTACAGTTCACTCTCCAAACCCAATTTGATTTTGTTGTAATTTGGACGAAAAATAAGAGTTTTGTCCTTAAGTGTCCAACAATTGGAAAATTGACTTATTTGGCCATCGCCTTCAAGTTGAGGGGGTTATTTGACCTTTAGTTCCTGCTTCAATGGGACTTGTGAAACTCTGGTGGATTCTGAGGGGCCTAAAATAGTGTCTATATTTGGATTGTAAAACATCACAAATGGAGAGTCTTTCTTTTGTTGAATGGACTATTACTCTATGCTCGATGCTTCTATAAATACCATTGTTCATAATCTATAATAGAAGGTTTGACTTAAAGATCACAATGCAACTCTTATTATTATTATTATTATTATTATTATTATTATTATTGTTATTGTTGTTGTTATTATTATTATTATTATTAGGAATAACCCATATTTAAGTCCCTAAACTTAGACATTTTATTTTAATTGACTCTTGAACTTTTATTTTATTTCAAAAGGCCCTCAAACTTTTATTTTTATTTAGTTTAAGGACTAATCTAACAGAGCTGTTAAATTTTGAAATTGACCGTTAAGTGAACATCCACGTGGGATTTGATGATGTTAACGTGGCCATGACTCCATACCCATTTCTTCTTCTTCTTCAGTTTTCGGGCCTGGGGTTTTGGATTCGGATCTTTCTTCTTCCTCCTCTTGAGTTTCTTGACTTTGTTCTTGATTTTTCCTTCCCTTCTCTATCAACAAACTTAGAAATGACCCTCGCTTCCATTCCGAATATGGAGGCTCAGCTTTTTGATGCAGCACGTTCTGGAAATGTGGAATTCATAAATGAAAATATTGTTCCCTTGCCGGTGGAAGAAAAAAAAGAGTGGACAGCTTTGCATATAGCATGCCTGTTGACCCATGTGGAGTTTTCAGGGCTATTTTTAACTAGGTATCCATGGTTTCTTAAGCTACTTAATCCTGATGGTTGTAGCGCTTTTACACTTGGCATCCTCCCTTGGCCATTTAGAGATGGTGAGATTGTTGCTGCATTTTGGAAGGCCCCGAGTCTGCGTTGCAGGTGACTGTCAATGGAGAGAAAGCCTTATATATATATATATATATGGAAACAAGGAAGAAATCATAAGCAATTACAGGGAGACGACCATGCTGCGAGCAAACCCAATTCTTTCAAGCTCCAAAAACTAGTATGCTTCCTGAGGAGGGGCTTGGAGACGATGACAGCCAACACTCATATCATTAGCAAAACTAGCCATGAAATCAGCAACACAAGAAGGATGAAGAAAACAGGGACTAGACGGTGTTTTCCTCTGGTCTGTTGTCTTGATTCATCATGAAAATTTGCAGAAATTATGAAGAAAAACTGAAATACAAGTTGTTTGGTTACTAAGAAGAGCCAAGAAAGCGATGAGAAAACTCAAGAAAATATCAGTCGAGAGAGAGAAAGAATTTAGTTTATGTTACCAGTACCAAGAGTATCATGCTGTAAACTCACATATAATATATAGCATATTACAAATGAAATGTGTATCTTAACATGTTATATATAAAGAAATATAGAAATACAAAGTATATGGCGGAGTTTTCATCCAAACCCATTACTGACAGAGAAAATCTAACATTTTTCCTCAGTTTTTTTCTTCTCTTTTTCTTTTTTTTTTCTCCTTCACTATGAAATGAAGGAAGGAGATGCCAGCATTTTATTTATATCCTAAGGATGATAACGACAGTCAAGGCTACACTACCCAAATTAGCACTTGGTCTTGTTTTAGGAAACTTTGTAGGCTTGTGCAATGGTGCTCTGCAGGTAGGATTTTACAGTGGCAAAAGTGGGTTTGCGGATGCTGAGGCTATAGTTGCTGGAGTTGTCACTGCTCAATTCTTTAGAGATCTTATTATTGTGGCTGCCCTCCTACGCTTGCAATTCCACGATTGCTTTATTAATGTAAGTTAGCATTTTCTGTCTCTAGTTTTGTCAAGAGATTAAAAAGGTTATTACTAATTAATTCAGGCTATCCATTAATTGAACATTGGAATAGTCCATACAAGATCCATGCAGCAAGAAGCGTGGAATATGGATTGGTTAGCAAGTATAATTTAGTTTATAGAAACTCTGTTATCAAACAGCACCATCAGTAACAGCTGATAGTAATTTGTTGCGTGAAAAGCATGATGCAGATGGCGATGATGATGAAGCTATTGTTGTTTGCTGTTTACTTAAGCTAAGTTAAGCTAAAGTGATGAGAGTTAAAGTGTTGAGCAATTCCTCAAAGCCCAAATCCACTAAATGGTAACAGCCAACACACACTTCCATAGAATGCGCCATTTTTCAGCAGAGCTTGAAAGGTTCATAGCTAACCACTATTTCACATTACCGGTGAAGAAGAAACATCTAACCTCTTCAGGTAAAACCTCATCCCAAACTTCCTAATTAAAACGACAGTCTCTAATGGCATGTAAAAGTGATTCACTATCCATGCCACATCGCTGGCAGCTACTACTCCTCATCAAGTGTCTGCGAACTCGTTCTTCGTTTGTAAGAAGCCAATGCAGAGAGAGAGCTTTTCACCTTGCTGTAAAGAATAAAGCAAAAGTATCAATTGCATTATTCTTGTCTATGCTTCCTTTTCAATCGGCCAATAAGCTTCCTTTAATTATCCAACTCAGCCTCATTTCCTAATCACCTTCCTTCTATGTCCACGTCACTTTCACTACTCACACGTGCACTTCATAGAGTTTATTTACACTCCCATTAGTTCTGTTAGATTAGTCCTCAAACTAAATAAAAATAAAAGTTTGAAGGTCTTTTAAAAAAAATAAAAGTTCAGGGGCCAATTAAAATAAAGTGTCTAAGTTTAGGGGCTTAAATATGGGTTATTTCTAACATTAAATATCTCTTTTTCAATAAATTACATGTGTGTCCTATTTTGCTTGTCCCATGACTCCAGCTCCTTCTCCTTTACTTATCTTCTTCTTTCTATATATCCCACGACTTTGTAGTTGGCGTAGGCTACAAAGTCCGCTCCTCCAACCTTCATCCTGTTGCTCAACGTCTTGGACGCTGAGTCCACCACACTTAACTCCCCTTCTCATCTCTCAATCATGGCGTCTGATGTCATTTTGTACAATCCATCTAATCTTTAAGCCAGTTGTTTCATCGATGCTTTAAGCCACATAATATTTCATTGATTTTTTTCTGCTTTCGCTTCTCTCTTTGTTTGCTTTGATCACAAATTTATTTTCTTTAATGTTTACCCACCCCATTGAACTTTAGTTTCTTGTTTTCAGTTCTGGGTTTTGCATTTTGAGTTGATTAATTGACGTTTCAGTAATCAATTCAACTCCTAAAGCAAGTTGGAGTGAGCTGAATTATTAATTTAACTCTTTTTTTTTTGCAAAATTTTTTGTCAATTTATGATTTTTCAATTTAAATTCTTCTAAGCTTAGTACAATTCTTAACCCAGCCTGTGGTTTGTGTTAACCAGTAACCTTTAATTAAAAATTTCAATTTGGAGATTTTTTTTGTTGATTGTGTCCATTTCAGTTGTATTAAAAAAATTAATATCTTTTTAATCCTGTCTCGTTATAAATTTGAGGTGTGCTTTGTTGTACTCAGACAACTAACTTTTATGTTAATCCATGTTGACAAAGACCACCACCCAATTCAACTTTTCATTTGATAAGGACCACAGTGATTATTTTATTTGGCTTCGCAATGGTATTTAAAAATAGGGAATATTATATCATTTGATTATACAAGTGTTATCACTTGTTTAGTTTCCAATAAATATTAAAATAGTATATAATAAATATAGTATTTATATATTATATGAATAATATACTATTATATATTATAATAAGTATATTATTCGTATAGTGTTTATATATTATGTGAATAATATACTATGCATATATTAAAAATAGTATACAATAAATATAATATTCATATATTTTTTAATTTCTTATACACTTCAAAATATTAAAAAAATGATAATTTAAGTAATTATATATTGTTAGAAAAATTATATAAAAAAAAGTTGACCTTGTGCGTGAACCTAACTCTGAAACAAAATTTAATCATGGATTAGAAGTACGGTGTCACAATGTGGAAACTTGTCTCAAATAATGCATTGTTAATGGTCTTCTTATTCATATATTATACGAATAATATATTATTCGTATATTATTTATATATTAAGAAAGTATACAACTAGTATAATATTCATTTTTTTTATACACTTCAAAGTATAAAAAAAATCTAATAATTTGAGTAAGTATATATTGTTAGAAAAATTATTAAAAAAATAGTTGGCCTCACTTGTATTTAATTAATAAAAAATAATTGCATTCAATTAATTAAAATAAAAAATAAATTAAATAATTGATATATGCATATCATTTAATTTTAATCCAATGCCAAAATGACCCAAGTGTCCAAGTGCCCTTATTTGACTTATATTTGTAGTCCAAAATTTCTCTAAACTATTTCCCTCAAACCAAAAGTTAACTTATGTGGTGGATAAATTATTATAAATCTTTTTCATTCCTCTTCTCTTTATCAATGTGGAAAAGTATGTCACTAACTATTCTAACATTAAAAGTTTTAAGAAAATGAACAACTATATTATAGTATATAATGAATATACTACTCGTATATTATTGATATACTATTTGTATATGTTTTTTCTTCTACAATTCAATATATATATATATATATGCATGAAACGTAAACTTTATCATTTTATTTTATTTTGTTGAAAAAAAAGTTTGTTTTTGCAATTAACTCTTTCATTTAACATTTTGAGTAATAATTTTACGATGAAAAATATTCCATATAAAAATAGTCAATATTTAAGTACAAATATATTTGTTAAAAAAGACCCATTATCAATATTAAAAGGGTTATTTGCAAAAAAAATCATGACCTTAAGCACTTTTTGCAATTTAATCACATCTGTTTAAACTTGGCAATTAAATACATGAGCTTTCAAACTTTGGCAAGTAGAATCACCGATGAGAAAACTGTGGACCGCTTGCTTGCGTGGCAGCCGGACATTGATTAAATAGTCCACGTCAGCTGGACACCATCTCTAGCTCAAAACGCATCGTTTCATCTCAAGTTTGAGAAAGTGTGGGAATCGAGAAAGCAAAATCCCTAATTTCAAATTAAAAACAAAATTCCCAAATCCAGAAGCAAAATCCCTAAGTTTAAAGTAAAGAATCATTTCAAACATCCCAAAAACATGCAGCATCATTTATTTCTTTCTTCTCAAAAACTGATTCTCTCCATACCACGATTAATCCAAATCTAAGAGTCACAGTCATGTTTGAAGCATCGACGTCTAAAAAAAAAGTAAGAAGTTGCAATACTTTAATATTTGTTATGTGGGGAGTAGTAAAATAATACAGAAAGGGAATGTAGGGTGTTGTTGGATTTTAGGGTTTTGTCGGGTTTAGGATTATTTAATTTACAAAATGGTATTCTGAATAAAAAATTTAGTTCTTTTTTGTTGTATTATGACATTAGAGTTGGGTACATTAGGGTTAGCGTTGTTTTGCTACTTATTTTAAAGCTGAATGTTCGTGTTATATGCAGGTTGGCAGAAACCTTTACTATTTTCTTTTACTATGGAGGATGGATTACCAAGATCGAGGATGAAGTTGTCTACTTTGTTGGTGATATAAAGCCAAAATACAGGATTGATCCTAACAAGTTTTGTTTCCTTGACTTGGTTAATGAAGTTGAGAAATTGGGTTGTGTATGTAGGAAGCTTTTCTATAGAATACCTAGCCTGAGTTTAGGTGAGGGGTTGAGGGAAATAAAAAATGATAAGGAAGTGATGGAAATGATTGAGTTTGGATTGGTTGAGGTATATGTAAATGCTGCCACAAGAACAGAATCTACAGATAGAAGTTCCCTTAAAGAAAATGCAGCTAAAAGTACAAGAAAAGAAACTGAGGCTGAAGTGGTTGACATAACTGATGTGCCTCATGAATTAGAAGATGGTGATGAGCTTAATGTTGAAAGTAATATGGATGTTATAGGGGTTCAAAATGCAAATATTGTATTGGCGAAGAAAAATTATTCATCTAGTGAGGATCCTGATTACAATCCAATTGAAGAGAGTGACATCAATGATGGACTTAAAGATAATGAGTTGTCTAATGATGATGAGTGTATAGAGGCAAGGAAAAATAGAGGTAAATAAGGAAAATATATTCCTGTGGATGAAGTTGCTGATAGGATTGCCACTAACAAGGGTTTTCATAAACAAGTTAACCCTCAATTAGATGTTGACACAACTACAAATAAGACGTGCAATAGTAATATGAGGATTCAGAGGGTGATGTCAATTCATTAGGAACTAGTGAGGAGGAAGCCATGGATGAGTTTGTTAAGAAGTTGAGCAAAAAAAGGGTTGTAAATGATCCAACCTGTGATCATAAAACTATGAAATTTGTGTTGAGGATGAGGTTTGAGAGTGCTCAACAATGCAAGGAAGTTGTCTAAAAGTTGGCCATTCTGAATGGACATAATTTACAGGTCATGAGAAGTAACCAGAGGCAACTTCAAATCAGGTGCATAGAGAAATGCCCATGAAAATTTTATGGTAGTGTCATAAACATCGAGAAGACCTTTGCCATTAAGAATTTGTACACTGAGCATCGATGCTGAAGGGAAATGAATAACAGATAAGCAACTTCGACATGGATAGCTAAAGAATACCTTGGCAGGTTTAGAAGAAATCCTAACTGGTCAGTTAAGGATCTTTTTGATGACCTACTTAAGAAGTTTTGTGTGTAGGTCACCAACTGGAAATGCTATTTTGCTAAGTGGAAGGCACTTGAGATGCTAAGAGGTTCAATTGAAGATCATTATGCAAGATTGAGGTCATACAAGCTTGAGTTACTCAGAGTTGATTCTGATGGAAGGTTTGATTTTTTGCTTGAGGATGACATGAGTTTGAAGGGTTTCTACATTGGGTTTAGTTCTTTGAGAAGGGCTTTAAGAGTGGTTTCAGGCCCATCATAGATTTTGATGGCTGCTTTCTGAAGACATTCCTGGGTAGTGCATTACTGTCTGCTGTTGGGAAAGATGGGAACAACCATATGTTCCCTATCTGCTGGGCAGTTCAGTCTAAGAATGAGTATTTCTGGACTTAGTTTATATAAATAGTAATGGAGGAGTTATTAATTCAGGATGGACTTGGCTGGAGTTTCATCAATGACCAGCAGAAGATGCATAACATACACTTACTTATTATTTCTTTTTTTCATGTTTACAGCCATTACTTTAATAATTACTCATAACCAATTATTGCTTTGAATGCTATGACAGGCTCTGCTTAATATAGTCCAGAAGCTAGCACCTAGAGCTGAGCACAGAAATTGTGCCAGGCATATGTACTGTAATTGGAAAAAAGAATAAAAAAGGCAGACTTTGAAAAACTTATTTTGGAGGGCTGCGAGGAGCACATTTGATGTTGCTTTTGATATTGAGCTTGAAGCATTGAAGGTTGAGTCACAAGCTGCACATGATAATTTAATACAGAGGGATCCAACCAAGTTTTGTAAGTTACATATGAGTGAATTGAAAATCTAACATGATTGACAATAATATTTGTGAAACATTCAATGGGTACATAGTCAAAGCTAGAGTTATACCTATTATAGATATGCTTGAGGATATTAAGGAGTCATTGATGGCTAGGATGCATAAGAAATTAACAGATATGAGCAGTGTCATAGATAGCATATATCCTAGAATTAGAACAAAACTTGAGGCCATCAAGTATAATAGTAGGCTCTGTGCTGTCAAACTAGCTGTTGGTGAGAAATTCCAGGTTTCTATTGGAGCATATCAATTTGTTGTGGATTTAAACAAGCTAACTTGTACATGTAGGGTGCGACAATTGTCAAGTATACTATGTATACACTCATGTGCCAACATACACTTCATGAATAAGGACACTGCAGACTTTGTACACCATTATTTCACAATTGATACTTATCTAAAGGTGTATGCAACTGCATTGAACCCTCCAACGGGCATAATTATGGCCCAAAGTTGAAGGATATCCAATCAAACCACCCTACTTCAGAAAGATGCTTAGCAGGCCCAAGGTCATGAGAAAAAGAGTTGAAGATGAGGAGCCCGACAACCTAAACAAGCTCACCAGGTCTAGAATACAAATGACTTGCCAAATTTGTTTGCAAGTGGGGCGTAATAAGAGAACTTGTAAGAATGTTAACAACCTAAAATTTTAAAGGCATGTCAAGCCAATTGTGAGTAAAATGAATTCATTTTGATCATTTTTGTTATTTTTTAGCAAATTAATACAAGTAATAATTAGGACATATTTTTTGATCTTGCAGCTTAAGAGAGGAAGGCCACCAAAGCAGAAGGATGGTCAGCGTGTGCAAAGGACCCAAGCTGTATAAGGCAATAGTTCCATACCTATGCACATCAGTCAACACACCACTTCAATTGTTCAACAAGGCAATGCAACAAATTCAAGAGATACTCGAGTGATGCAGAAAGAGAAAAGACAAGTAATATTCATTCATTGTACATTAAATTCATTTGTAATTTTATGTTATGATTTGTTATTTTAGGTTGGCATATGCAGGTGTCACAAGGGCATGGGCTGAGAATTTTTCAAGGGACAGGAAATACATATCTACGGGTCAGTTTGAATGTGACACTTGTTAAGGATGTTAGGCATACATTGTATGCATGTGACTAATAATTAATATATATTCCTTAATTCCGAAATTTAGTCCATGAATCAATATATATAACAAGATTATTTATATAAGCAATGCATATTACACACAACAAAACTCACAACATCATACATTTTACATCTTTCCTTATGTTATTTATATGAAATACACAAGCCTTATTACAAAATATTAAAAAAAATTCACTAAGCATGTTACATTCTAGAAAAACTGAAGACGACCTCCTGCTGACCCACCTGACAAAATACTAGTGCAATTGATGCAATTGTTTCTTCAAGAGAGACTACAGTTTTCCTAGTCTTGAAAAATAATGCAGAGGAGTGAGCCTGCAAATCAGTAAATAAATAACATAATATTCTATGAAAAATAACACACTCAAGCATGTAATATTATCAAGTATCAATCCATTCAATATTCAACTATGCATTTATAATATGTACATAGCTATAGTAGCATAGTATTTTCTTTTGGACTACAATGTACTAGTGATTTATATATATAAAACCACAACTTCTTTTTAATAATTCATGGATCCCCATATGCACACAGCCCACCATAATCTTGTACAAAAAAATTTTCTTTAGCCTTGTTACGGCATTTCACGGGGATTCCATAACACATAAAGCATAATGTTATTCACAAGTAGCATTGTGTCCTTATACTCATCCAACAACATTTCTTATATTTACACATACATCACATATCACTCCACTAAACAATTAACATCCATATAATACATAAGGAAACAATAATAATCCCAAGATATACCAAAAATATACCATATTTGAACATGGCAGATTTGATATTATAAATTCAAAAATATACCAAAAATTTCACATTAGGAATTTCAAAGTTTTTTCTCCAAATCAGTAAAATTATAAGTCTAAATTAATTTTCAGCTTATTTCACATCAATTAGATATGTATAGAAGAAGAAACATAAAAAACAATCCACCATGGTCAAACTGTCCACAAAATTAAGCAATAGAAAATATCATCCAA
This sequence comes from Mallotus repandus, assembly GCA_949671775.1. NCBI lineage: Eukaryota > Viridiplantae > Streptophyta > Magnoliopsida > Malpighiales > Euphorbiaceae > Mallotus > Mallotus repandus. The sequence continues at coordinate 12,752 of CATIWM010092227.1, read as the reverse complement.
ATTGGCCATCAAGACAGAAAAATTAAGCTTTCTCTATTTATATCAATTTTGTAAATAACATCTCTAAGTTTTCATAAGAACAAATAGTGCCACATTTGAAGTTATAAAACTCCATATATAGCTCAAAAAATTATGCTATTCTCTACTGGACAGGGCACCCGAATTTCAGCAAAACTCATTCACATATACAATCTCATCTCAACAATAATCAATCATTAACACAATAATCAAATATCACAATAATCAAAATTCAACATCTACCAATTAGAACACACATATTTTGCTTATCCAATCAATTTAACAAATAAATTTATAATTATTTATTCTAAGTGTTAAATTTACATAGATTATTAAGTTATTCACTCACCTTTATTGCTCCCTTCCCTTTTTTTGTATTTACTTGTATGTTAGCCTCATTTTCATTCAGTTTAGCTGAAATAGATCATAATTCACTTTTTTTAAACACCCAAAAACAATAAAAATTCATCTAGCATGATAACATCACTAAACTACCTAAACATATGAAGCTACCAACTGTGACAGATTTAATAGGGTGACTTTGAAAAAATTCACCAATAATTCTATACAATGAATCTCAAAATAAAATTTTTTGGATCATTAACCATATGTGTCTGGAGTAATTTAAAATTTATTTTGCTTCAATTGGAGGTGTATAGAGGAAGAACCCTAAGAAATAATCCACCATACTCAAACCATCATTGGAAACTGAACAATAAAATGTTCAGCCACAAATAACCATTTAAACAGTAGAGTTAGAATTTCTCTATTTCTGTAAGTTTTATAGTAGACATCTTAAGATTTCTATATCATGAAATAACAATCAATTTGAAGCTTTTTAACTCAAGATATGATTAAAATAATAAGACTAAAAAATCAGATCCTAAAAACTCGAATTCTGTAACTTCTAAACTCTAACTCAATTCAACAAAAATATTAAAATTACTTACCAAATAAACATCTAAAGCCTTTGAAGATGAAGATTGTGGTCTGGAATGAATTTATAATCTTCAATTTCCTTTGAAAATTCAGCTCTCTATTTTTTTAAGAGGATGATGAAAAAGAAGAAGAAGAAAGACTCTTCCTTTCTTCCTTCATCCGTAGGCTTATCTCTTTTTTTTTTAATCAATCAAAGGGTGTCAAATACTCCATTCTAGGACCTTCTCTTTCTTTCTTCTTCTTTTTATAATAATAATAATAATAATAATAACTAAACCAATTTAAACCCCTTTATATTTTTGTCATTAACCAATTTAAACCTTAAACTTTCTAATTCTTGCTATGGACTTAATTGTAAACATTTATAATGTTCTCTTATCTAACATTGGAATTAATACCACACATATCTCATGCATTTCTCATGTCCTAATCCATTTTATTCTCATAATTTTACTCATTTTGAGTGTCACCAAAATCCAAAAATTTTCACTCCTTGACTGAGCACAAGTCATGGTTAGACCCTGTACACTAGTGTAACTATATATACTAGTTTATACTCAAATTCAACTAATATGCATAATGAATGTAGATGTACCTATAGTTAAGGTACGAGTGTTATAATTCTTCCCCCCTAAAAAGAATTCCGTCCTCTAAATTCAACGTGTTCTTACCACACTTAGCCTATAATGAGGATCACCAATGTTAAATATTATCATCTCATATCTTTCTTTCTTAAGTTGATTCTTCTAGACCACTGCAACTATTCTGATCTCTAGCTATGTAGTCTTTATACACATTCATACATGCTACACGCTATAAAACTCCCTAAAGTAATATAGACAATTATTACTGCATTTATAAGAATAACTTCCAAAAATTATTTCTTATGAGGTTTGAAAACATCTGCAATTCCAAAGTCTTCACCATGGTTGTCACTACGAATTTACCAATAAACTAATCCTAGCTTTACTGATCCCTACCTCAAAATAAGTCAAATTTTAACTCTAAACCATGAGATAATATGTCCAAGAACATTGACAATGTAATGCATCACTATTCTCAGCCAATAGAATATTAAATCATAAACCATTGTCCACAAAATTTTCTATTTTCTTCAAAGTGGAATACCCTCGTAGTATCACATAGACTATCAAAATGACATTTTAGAATATCACTTTTAACTCGATATTTTTTTTTATCTTGTTTCAACTCCTGTATAATAAAAAAAATTCTATATACCATTAAACATATATAATTCCATCAACTAATAAATGTGGAGTTTCAAATAGACTCAATATTGTCTTCAATGTCTATCAACTATATTCATAACTAGCCTTAAATTCTCAATCATAATGTCTCTAAGAATAATCAACCTTTGAATATTACTTCTATTCCCACAAGTTATATTCTTATACATTATTTTTACTAACACTTTATCTTTCATGCCAATTCATTTATGTATTTCAGAATGTAATAAATCAAATGTTACACCATTAAATAAAAATTCAACTAATTTCTCTTTCACTTTCCTTAAATTTTACCTTTCCATTAAATTTATAAATTTTCTTATATACTTCTTTCACAAAATTTTTTTTAACAATAATTCATCTCTTAGGATGACTAGCACCCTTTAAACTATGTTATTATTCCATAAGATCAATCAATTAAATTCTCCATTCGGCCTTCTAAGACTATACCTTTAGTTTCCTTGAGCTAAACAACTCCAACTATAGATTTGAATCTCAAATTTTTATTTCCTATTCGACATGTTTGTCTATGCAAATACCATTCCACTATGCATATATCTTGTATAATCTATAAATTTTATATTCACTACTACATAACAGTCTTTTTTACCATTTGGTACCAACAAGTAACATTAACTTCTCTTTGTTCTACCTTTTTTTTTTGCATTTGATTACACCATGTGATAAGTTCAAGCATCCTAGTGTGCCTCATTTCTTATCCAACCTTTCATACATCCATTTTTCTCTTGATGAAATACACACTCTCTTAATATATAGATCTATATATATAATTCTCACAAATGACATTTGGATAAACTACTTCTAGTTTGACAACATTCTTTATCATAACTTAACTTTTATATCGTTAAATAAAATAAATTAATAAATTGCTTTATTAAATAAAAATTCAACTTACTACAACCAGGAAGTTCTTATATCTCTATTGCCATCCACAAAATTTATCAACCATAACTATATTTTGATTTCAAATCCTCGAATCATCAAATTCTCAAATATTATTTTATTTCTAAATATTTTTCTTATTTCATAAATTATATTTCTGTAAATTATTCCTACTAGCACTTTAACCTTCACTGCAAATAATCCATCTATGCAAGATGGAATAAGTCAAATTCAACTCTATTAAATACAATTTCTATTTCTAACATGCACACCACTCCATAGATTCATTATTAATCCTAGATTTTAAACCATAATTCTTTTAAAATCTCATATCCTTATTACTTAATTCTCTAAGATAACTAATTTTTTTGTAGTGCTCATTCATCCTCATTCTACAAATACCTTAGAATCAATCAAAGCTAAGCTCTGATATAAGGTTGTCATTCGATATAGTGAAATTGATATTGGTGCTACCCCTGGTATAGTTTTTACACAAAGTCAGTCTCTCAATGTGGAGGTAAACTCGGTAGATCTTCTAGAAATATATTTACAAATTCCTTCACTATTGGAACATCTATTACTCCTAGACTAACTTTAGATACATCTACCATATTAGCCAAATAAGCTTCACAACCTTTTTTAATCAAATAGAAAGTGGCAGTAGCCAAAATAAAAAAGCAATTCACCTAAAAATCTCATAGAATACACATTTTCAATCAAACTCTTAACTCATCCATCATATGTTCACACCCATCTTAATCACACAATTTCATCCAAGAATTCAATCGATACTTATATTCACTTTTTAGTTGTCAATCACTTTATGGACAACTTGTATCACCTTCTCGAGCTTTACCAATGCTTTGAGATCCTAAAATATGACATATATTTGATCAAGAATATACCTACAATGAGTTTTTATGCTTACTACATAATTAGGATATATTCTACATGTGTAAGCCTAACATTTATGCATATTTCTTCCTTATTGGACAGTTTGGCCTTGCTAGACCTCTGAAAGTGAATAACTCTCACCACACTGTAACACCTATCATATATTCCCGAGATTTACCAAGCTTATATGCACAACATCTATATTGTTATAAGATATGTATATGCATATAATATGAAATTTCTCAAATTAGTTCACAATTATCATTGTTTAAGGGTCCTAAAACTACATGATCTTACCTCTCATAAAGACAGAAAAACAATAAAGGGTTTTTAGATTATAAAAGAAATTAAGAAACTATTTGAAGATCAAAGTAGGAAGTCACTTTCCATAAGAAACTTGTCATGTATTTACAAGACTTTATAACAAGCTAAAAAAAATATTCTAGGCCAAAATTCAAACGTGACCCAAGGAGAGAGAGAGCGAGAAAGATAGCTATTGACCTGCGCTCCATAAAGAACCCAAAATCTTCGTTGAGGCTTCTCTTTTTTCTACTTCGATTAACTGAAAAAGTTTAAAAGAAATTTTGTGAGTTGTAACTCAATAAGTATAATTAGTCTCACAATTGATTCCACATGAAGATATAAATATGTGACAACAATCCCGATTACAATATATATAAACATATGTGAAGAAGAATTCTATCATTCCTTCAGATGTACATATGAATGTAAATTTCCTATAAAAGACCGTTGTGACCCTTTGTGACAGTATAATGCTTTTCCTGTGAATTATATGATCATGAAGACTATATCCTGTGATTTATATTATCATGAAGATCATATCCTGTGAATTATCATATAAGAGACCTTACAAGGTCTTAAATCTTGTGATTGCATTATCCGTCAAGAAAGTCACAACTCCTTCCTTAGTCACATGCACTTGCTCATGAATATCTACAAAACATTTCCTTGCATATATGTGTTTCATTGTCATGACAAAAGGTAAACAATACCACATATAAATTCATCTTTCTTTTTTCCTTTAAAACCAAGAATTTTATTCCGACTAAGTACATTCTCAAATATCCAATATATGTTTTGATAGTTAAAGCATAATAAATTAATTCACCATTCACGTTTATTAATCAACTCATTCACATATTAATAAATGACAAGATAAGATTATACTTACCTCTTAAAACCTTTTGGTCTTTAAGTTAAGCTTGATTTCCTCCTTGCCTATCCTCACCTTGTGCTTGGCCTATAATAAATTCATACTCTTCAATCATAACATCTTCAAATATACCTTAATGAATATGCTCATGCTTCTAGCTTCCATATTTTATCTTATTTCCCTTATGCCCTTAATTCTACACCCTTTTTATTTCCTTCCTCCTATTTTTTATTATGGTAATTACACACACACACACACATATATATATATGTTCTTTCAATCACCCAATCTCATATCTCCTATACTTCATTCATTCACTATAATTTCGTGCACAATTCTAATTCGAACAACTTTAGTAATATTGCCATAACTCTCACTATACTCATTCAATTGATGTGATTCTTTTTTTTTATTTTAATCTAGATACGTAAAACTCAATTATAACCAGAAATCCAGCTACAAACCATCATCCCATAAACCATAGTGAATTTTTAAAGTCATACTAAAATCTGTAGTAATGTAAACAGAGTCAACCCCAATAATATTGATATAACTAATTCAATTCTTATTCAATTGAAAAAATGTTTTAGAGAAATTTAATAAGCATAATAATGATCATTTTTCATGTTTTACACTTAACCTAATTCAACTTCTAAAGTCTTCAAATCTGTCCCACAATTTCGGACTGCAAGACAGAATCACACCTAGACCAGTTACACTAATTCTACCATAGCTCATTCATCTTTGCTCCAAATGCAAAATCCTTTTACAGGTAATTAATTAAGAACCTAATCTAAAAATTTCATTGTTTACACTTTTTCTAATTCAACCTTTGAGGCCATATAATCAGTAGTGAAATATTATGTCCTAAAACAGAGCATGAATTTGTGATTTGCTAATCTAAACCTAAGTTCCATGTATGATAACAAATCTACCTTCCCTTCCATTTCTCATATAATTTATGCTAATAAGAAGAGATGTAGATGATAAACATAAATCAAAAATTGGTTCTTTTTACCTTAATATTTCCAATTCCTTTATCCAAGCCTCTTCTATCTTAGCCTAAAGGCATGTCTCTAACTTCCTTCTTCTTTTTCTTCTCTTCTCTTTTTTTATTTGGTTATGGAGATAAGAAATTGAATGCCTTCTAGTCCCTTCTTTTCTATTTTTCATGTAAAAGACTAAGTCTTTTTTTTTTAATTTAACTTATGAGGTGGCTTTCCCACTCACTTCTCTAGAAATTTTCTTTTTAATAGAATATCTCTTCATTTAGATCCCATATTTCATCCCTTCAATCCTTATAAATTTCTTTTCAATCCTTCTCATACTATTTGTGTTCTAAGATGCCCAACATTCATCCTTACACATTGTAATTTCCTATAATATCATAAATATTATAAATTCTTACTTGAATTAAGCACAAAATAAATCTTTAATATGCAATTTACACATTTAATAGTTAATGATTTCACTAATACATACTATTATATATATGTCTATGTCATGTGCATATGTAGTGAGGATGAGAATATTATAATTCTCCCCCTTTAAAAGAATTTTGTACCCGAAATTCAATACCTGTAAACAAGTAAGGGTGTTTTTGTCTCATATGTTCTTCAGTCTCCCAAGTGGCCTCCTCTTGTGTGTGATTTCTCCACAACACCTTTACTAAGGGTATTTCACGATTTTTAAGTTGCTTGGTCTTAAAACCTATAATTTTTATTGATTCTTCTATATAACTTAGATCATCTGCAATTTCAATCTCTTGATCCCGAAGTACATGTGTTGGGTCTAATCTATATCTTCTTAGCATACTCTCATGAAACACATTATGAATCTGGGACAAATCTGGAGGTAATGCCAACCTATTTGCTAGGGGACCAATCCACTCAAGTACCTCATACGGTCCTATATAGCGAGGACTAAGTTTTTCCTTCTTCCCAAATCGTATCACACCTTTCTAAGGAGAGACTCGTGAAAATACTTTTTCCCCTACTTCATACTTCATCTCCCTTCTATGTTGATCCATATAGCTTTTATGTTTGTCTTGTGCTGCCTTGAGTTTGCCTTTAGTTATCTTAACTTTGTTCGCTATGTCTTGTACTAACTTAGGCCCCTCCAATATCCTCATTCCTTCTTCATCCCAATAGATAGGACTTCTACACTTTTTCCTATATAAAGCTTCATACGAAGCTATTTATATACTGTTGTGGTAATGATTATTATATGCAAATTCTATCAAAGCAATGTCATCATCCTACGCACCTTTGAATTCTAGGACACAAGCTCTGAGCATATCTTCAAGTGTTTGAATAGTTCTCTTAGATTGTCCATCAGTTTGAGGATGAAATGCGGTACTAAAGTGTAATCGAGTTCCTAAAGCACATTGCAAACTTCCTTAAAATCGCGAGGTAAATCGAGGATCTTTATTAAATACAATTGATACAGGCACACCATGTAATCTAATGATTTCATTAACATATCTCTTAGCCAAGTATTCTAGTGAACTTCCCCATCTAATTGGTAAGAAATGAGCTGACTTAGTTAGACGGTCAATAATCACCTATATAGTATCATTCTGTCTTAAAGTTCTTGGTAGTCCATACACAAAATCCATAGTTATCCTTTCCCATTTCCATTCCGGAATTTCTAATGGTTGAAGTTTTCCTACCGGTGCTTGATGTTCAATCTTAATTTTTTGACAGGTTAAGCACTTTGAAACAAACTCAGCTATGTCTTTCTTTATCTTAAGCCACCAAAAATGAGCTCAGAGCATATTATACATCTTCGTCATTCCTGGATGCAAAGCATATGGAACACAGTGAGCTTCTTCTAAAATCTCTTTATGAATATTGTCAACATTGGGTACACAAACTCGAGGCCCTATTAGCAACATATCATTGTGAATCTCAAAACCCTTGTCTTTTCCTTGTTTCACTGCTTCAATTTTCTTATGTAACGTTGGATCCTTGCTTTGAGCCTTCTTTATTCTATCATGGAGCATGGGCCTCACTTAGAATGTTGCAATCAAAGCACCATCATCCTGCACCTCTAACTTTATGTTCATGGCTCGCAATTGAACTAAAGAAGTCAAAGAAAACACTTGTGTATCTGCAGAACTGCTACTTGACTTCCTGCTCAATACATCTACCACTATATTAGCTTTTCCTGGGTGATACTCAATGGTAGAATCATAGTCTTTTAACAGTTCTAACCATCTCCTTTGTCTCACGTTCAGCTCCTTCTAACTCATTAAGTACTTCAAACTTTTATTATTAGTATACATATGGAATGTCTCTCTATAAAGGTAATGTCTCCAAATTTTTAATGCAAACACCACAGTTGCTAATTTAAATCATGCACTAGGTAGTTCATTTCATAAGGCTTTAATTACCTAGAAGCATATGCAATTACTTTACCATCTTGGATCAACACGCATCCTAAACCTTGATGGGAGGCATCATTATACACAACAAATCGACCTTTATCTGAGGGAACCATTAACACTGGGGCTGATGTCAACTTCTGTTTCAATTCATCAAAACTCTTTTGACAAGCTTCTATCCACCAGAATGTTTCATTTTTTCACAATAACTTAGTCAAGGGAATAGCTATCAATGAAAATACTTCAACAAATTGACGGTAATAACCAGCCAGTCCTAAGAAACTTCGAACCTCAGATGCATTCTTTAGTACCTCCCAGTTTATTATTGCTTCTATCTTTTTGGGGTCAACCTCAATCCCACGGCCAGAAATCACATGCCCTAGAAATACTACGTGGTTTAACTAGAATTCACATTTGCTTAATTTAGCATACAATTGCTTGTTTCTCAGAGTCAGCAAAGCAACCCTCAAGTGCTCCTCATGTTCTTCTTGACTCTTAGAATAGACTAGAATATCATCTATAAATACAATGATTAACTTATCTAAGAAAGGTTGAAATACCTTGTTCATCAATGCCATGAATGCAGCTGGAGCATTTTTCAATCCAAATGGCATCACTAGAAACTCATAGTGTCCATATCTAGTTCTGAAAGTTGTCTTTGGTACTTCTGGTTCAGACACTTTAAGCTGATAGTACCCTAACTTCATATCAATCTTAGAGAATACTTGTGCTCCCTGTAAATGATCAAATAAATCATCAATTCTAGGTAGAGGATATTTATTCTTCACAGTAATTTGATTCAGCCTCCAATAGTCAATACATAACCACATTGTGTCGTCTTTCTTTTTGACAAATAGAACCGATGCACCCCCTCAGGATACACTAGGTCTAATAAACCCCTTCTCTAAAAGTTCTTGCAACTTAGTTTTTAATTCCTTTAATTTAACTTGTGCCATTCTATATGGTGGAATAGAAATTAGTGCAATACCCGACATGAGCTCAATAGTAAACTCCACTTCCTTATCTGGTGGTAATCCTGGTAATTCATCTGGAAACACATCTAGAAATTCCCTCACTACAAGAATATTAACTAGCTGTTTGTTCATGCTTATAGTGTGCACCACATGTGCCAAATATGCCTCACAACCACTCTTAATCACTTTAAAGGCTTTGATAGCAGAAACCATACATGAAGTCATAGGGAGCCTATAACCTTGAAATATAACTCGTTCACCATCCGGAGTCTCTAACACCACTTCCTTAGAGTAATAGTCCACAACTGCCCGATATTTAGTTAACTAATCCATCCCCAGTATAACATCAAAGTCATTAATCGGTAGCACAACCAAGTCTATGCTCAGTATAAATTCATTAATTCAAATAAAAAATTCATGACATATTATATTCACAACCATAACATCACCCAAAGGAGTACTTACTCTAAGGTCAAAACCTAGAGGTTCATACTTACTACCCAACCATGATGCTAAATTGCATGATATGAATGAATAAGAAGATCCTGGATCGATCAATGCATAGGCAGGTAAATCACAAATGAAAATTGTACCAGTAATAACTTCAGGGGCTGGAATAGCTTCCTACCTTGTCATTGAAAATATTCTTGCTTAAGGTTGAGGCCACACACCTTGACCCTCTACTCGTGTAGCATTACTACCAACCGTAGTTGCCCTACCCCTAACTCTTCCTCTCGGCGGGGTAGAACTAACACATGTACGTGAGTTCTCCATCATTGGCTCAAAAGTTTCCCTGCCTCTTCCACCTTTTGCAACTCTAGCACGTTCAGTACAATTATAAAATATATGATCTAGAGATCCATAAAAGTAGCATCCTCCAGTTAATTTCTGGCATTCCCCAATGTGTTGTTTTCCATAATGCACACATAAGCTTTTCTGTTGAACACTCCTTCCCAAGTTTCCAGAATAAGTAGTGCCTCTTCCTCTGAAATTGGAATAGTTATCTCTCATTCCTCGTTATGTTTTGAAACTCTTATTCTTTCCAAACTTTCTACTAGAGTCCCCAACTGCTTCTTAAAATCCCATTTTTCCTGCTTGATGCTCCAACCTTTCCCTTTTTAATCTTTCAGCCCGTATTGCAGCAGTCTTCAATTTGCCAAAGCTTTCTAAGTCACTAGTTGTGACTTTGCTTCAGATTTCATAGTTTAATCCTTCTTCAAATTTACAACATTTATCCTTTTCTGTAGTTATCATAAAGGATGCATAATGTGACAATTGATTAAATTTCACTTCATACTCTGCTATAGACATTATGCCTTGCTTCAAGTTTAAGGACTCTTTTCTCTTCTCATCCCGATATATCTCTAGCATGTAATTATCTCGGAATTCCAAGAGGAAATCATTCCATGTGAGCACCGGTGGTTCTTTATCACTTCCAGGAATAGTCTCCCACCAGTCATTTGCATTCCCTTGTAAAAGTGACACTGCATAATCAAATTTCTCTTCTGGAGTGCACTTCATTAAGTTCAAAATCCTTTGCGTTCTCTTTAACTATGTCTCCACCTCTACCGGGTCAGTACTGCCATTAAAGTCAGTTGCCTCTTGTTTTCTTAATCTATGATATCTTTTTCCTTGAACATTCACTTGACCTTGCATTTCTTGTTCAATTGGTCTTTGTCTTACTCGTTCACGTAAAACATGTCGGGATGCTTGTGAATGTGCAGGAGATCCACTTTTTTCAACCAATGGATCTCCCAAAAATGAACAAGAAGCCTCAATTGAATGCAAGTCAACCACTTCCTCTCTTCTTGGTGATTAATAAATCCCTAATGGGCCACCTTCTTCTGGTTCCCTACAGAATAATGCAAATGTCTTAAGTGACAATTTTCTTTTTAACTATGTCTTTTGCATGTCAGATGCTCATATATGTCCTATGAGGAACCCATCCCTGCTCTGATACCATTAACTGTAACACATATCCTATATTCCCATGATCTACCAAGCTTATACACATAACACCTATATTGTTATAAGATATGTACATGCATATAATATGAAATTTCTCAAATAAGTTAAACAATTGTCATTGCTTAAGGTCCTAAAACTACATGATCTTAACCCTCATAAAGATAGAAAAATAATACAGGGTTTTTAAATTATAAAAGAAATCAAGAAACTATTTGAAGATCAAGGTAGGTAGTCACTTTACATAAGAAACTTGTCATGTATTTACAAGACTTTTTAACAAGCTAACAAAAATATTCAAGGCCAAAATGCAAATGTGACCTAAGGAGAGAGAGAGAGCGAGAAAGATGGCTATCGACCTGCGCTCCATCAAGAACCCAAAATCTCCGTTAAGGCTTCTGATTTTTCTACTTCAATTAACTGAAAAAGTTTAAAAGCAATTTGGTGAGTTATAACTCGGTAAGTATAATTAATCTCACAATTGATTCCACATGAAGATATAAATATGTGAAAATAATCCAAATTACAATATATATAAACATATGTGAAGAAGAATTCTATCATTCCATCAGATGTACATATGAATGTAAATTTCCTATAAAAGAGCGTTGTGACCCTTTGTGACAGTATAACACTTTTCCTGTGAACTATATGATCATGAAGATCATATCCTGTGAATTATCATATAAGAGACCTTACAAGGTCTTAAATTATGTGATTGCATTATCCGTCAAGAAAGTCACAACACCTTCCTTAGTCACATGCACTTGCTCATGAACATCTAGAAAACATTTCCTTGCTTATATGTGTTTCATTGTCATGACAAAAGGTAAACAATACCACATATAAATTTATCCTTCTCTTTTCCTTTAAAACCAAGAATTTTATTCTGAATAAGTACACTCTCAGATATCCAATATATGTTTTGATAGTTAAAGCATAATAAATTAATTCACCATTCACGTTTTTTAATCAACTCTTTCACATATTAATAAATGACAAGATAAGATCATACTTACCTCTTGAAGCCTTTTGGTCTTTAAGTTAAGCTTGATTTCCTCCTTGCCTATCCTCACCTTGTGCTTGGCCTATAATAAATTCATATCTTTAATCATAACATGTTCAAATATACCTTAATGAATATGCTCATGCTTCTAGCTTCTCGTATTTTATCTTGTTTCTCTTATGCCCTTAATTCTACACCCTTTTTATTTCCTTCCTCCTATTCTTTATTATGGTAATTACATATATAT
>CATIWM010092221.1:0-14534 GCA_949671775.1 Mallotus repandus | reverse complement strand
AGTCTCATTTTCAACGTCAAGAAAAGAGTTGAAACATTCACATATATCATGAGACAAAACCCGAAATATTCATGTAAAAAATCCACATCAACTTCAACAACTCCTTGTGCAAATAATAAGGTGAAGTTGCCGGCCAAACAAAAAAACAAAAGTTGGCAGCCAAGCATTGTGGAGTACGCATGGAATCATTAGAAAAGATAGACAAGACAATCAACATTAGTTAATGGATTAAGAACAACATCGACTTAGTGCATTGTCCTACTCCTCTAATTTGCATTCAAATGGGTTTTTCTAATCAGATATATGCTATAAATAAATTTATATAGGAGATGCTAACAATTAGCTGGTCTGCCTGATTGTGATCTCCTTTCATACATCTGAGTGTCTCTTTTTTCATGCAAACTTTGTTCAAAAACCATTTTCTCGTGTTTCACTCCATTTAACACTACATATGTCTCTTATATTATTAGTATTTGATGCTTTTTTTTTCCGTTGAGCAACACATTTTCTTACACTCCTGATGTAATTGTTTTTTTTTTCCCAAAAATTTGAAGTTTTTTTAGTTAATAGGAATGTCATATGATCTGAGTTTTCATAGACTGTATAACATAGATAGTTCTCTCCTTTTAAATCGTCATCGAACCTTATATTTCAGAATGTTTTTGCAGAAGAATTATCACTTGACTACTTCCTCACTTGTAAAAATTTAAATTTTTTAATGTGAATTAAAGCATGTTTTAAGTAAATTGTTTCTTCATTTAAATACATATTATATTTCATTAACAAATCGGTAATATAAAAAAATTATAATCATTTGAAATATATATTTGAAAAACTATTAAGAACGGAAGTTCGTAAGATTTGAACATCCCTAAACCATTTTATCTACTTCTAGAGTGATATTATTTTATTAAATGTAACCAATTTTTCTTGTTTTGTTAGAACTCTATTCGGACAGTCGATAGATCCAATTTTAAGCTTAGTATTTGTTTGAATTGCTATATATATATATATATATATATATATAATCAATGACTTTAATGCTCTAATTTTTCTCCAGAACGTGGAATCTTGCCGAAGATTGAATATCTAATATTATAGCTCCTTTTGATCTATCAAAGTACTATAGATCGATAGTTTATCTCTCTCCATTAAAAAAAAAACTGAAATCTTTAGTAAATTAATTTTTGAAGTGTCTAATAATAACAATAATAATAATAATAATAATGCAAACAAAATATTCCATTAACCAGAAATTAATGCCATGAGAACTCTCGACGAGTTCTTATTTTCTATCGATTATTTCATCAACTGCTATCTCTATAATTAATTAGGACCGACAGGTATTTCAGTCCGGGAAAACTGCCTAGAAGATAAATATTTCTTTTTACACTTTTGTCCACCAATTTTTTTGGGATCCATAATACAAGAGGGCAGTTTGATAATTTGTAGTGGGCCATGACATACTGTAAATGTCTTATATTACAATACAAAATATTATCTAATTAATTAACCATTACTCAGAGAAAAATAATATCGAATAAATAATAAATTAATACATAAATCAATAATATTATGTTTGGATGTAAAGAATTTGAACCATTGATATGAATAGCACAGACAACCTTGCAGTGCAACAGGTTGCTTCCGAAGCGGAGAGAACCAAGAACCTCCTACAACGTGGGCTGTGCTTGGAAGTGGAATTCCTGATCCTATGTATCCTCTTCAGTCATCTGCAAATATGAGCCAAGCTGCGGATGAAAATTTGCCTGCAAAATCTACCATAAACTGCCCAGAAGCATTACAAATGCAACATCACAAGCAACTAAGTCGCTCATCATGTCAATCTGCTCCAAGTCCTTTGAATGATAGAGGCTCAAGCAATCACAACCTGTCACAAGGAGCGCCATCTGTCCGTACAGAACAAAGGTGTGCTGGATTCACCAAGCAGCAATTACATGTTCTTAGAGCGCAAATACTAGCATTTAGACGACTAAAGGTATAAATCTCTATCTCTCAAGTTGTTTCTTTTCTTTCTGTCTTAATCATATGTGAATACTTTAGTTAACTAAATGAGTGCTGGCTCGAATTACATTTGATTTCGTCTTTATTGTGTGATAGAAAGGAGAAGATACTCTGCCAGAGGAGCTCCTTGGAGCTATAGTTCCTCCACCACTTGAGTTCCAATTGCAGCAGCAATATCTTCCTGCAGGAGGAAATAATGAGGATAGATCCAGTGGAAAAATTTCTGAGGACCAAGCAAGGCATACAGAGTCCAGCAGTGAGAAGAACTCTCAGGCAATGCCATCTATGAGCGGGCAAAATGTTGCTGCTGTGGCTAGAGATGAGAAAGCAAATATCTCAGCAAGCAATGTATTGTTGGAAAATGAAATTGATTTTAACAAAATAGGTATCTGAGGATAAATTAATTTGCCTGGAATTGGAAAAGAGTGGGATGAGAATTTCGATACAAGATCATAAGCTGGGTGTCGATGCGGAAGAGAATGATGGTTTTGAGTATGTCCAAGAAAGTACTGTTGTAGATTCTACATTGATCCTAAGAGTTACTAATGTAATCAATCAAGGCATTGATCAAGAATGGCGTTCGTAGTATAGTCATCCCTAAGATCAATCAAAATTAGAGCTAATTAATTAACTGGGTGTGGATTGTATTCATGTAATTTTAACTTAGATTTGGTTTTGTTGTTCAACTAGACCAATAATTGCCATCTCAGAATTGTTTTGTGATGAAGTATGTAGCGTAGAAATGAAAACATAAAATTGGAAAAATGTGGAAATGCGGTAACTTTTAAAAATATAAAAACGAAAATGTGTATATATATATATAGAGAGAGAAAATTTATTTATTACTATTATAAATTATTTTATTTAGTTAAGAAAAATATAAATTTTTTAATTTATTTTTTTAAGAAAGAACTAAAGAAATAAATTTTCAAGTTGAAAACTATTTTTAAGTTAGAAACTTGTTTCCTAATTTTTTAAATTTGCAGAAATAGCACCGAATGTTTTTGATAAATTTTCTAAAGTTTTCGATAAAGAAATTTTTTCAAATCATGGAAACTTCTCTTGATGAAAATTTTTGTGCATCATAGAATTCATAAATTTTTATTTATTTGTATAATTTTTAAATAATTTTTTTTCTGTTCTAAACTAATATGAATTTAGGGGGCGTTTGGTTTAGTTGATAGAGACTTATTCTCATTTAATTGTAATTCAAGTGTTTGGTAAAACTTAACAATCAATAGTTGATAGCCGTTTTTATTCAAAACAACTATGGATTTGATAAGTTCTATTTTTAGAATTTTTTTCATCAACTAAAAGTTTATTTGTATTTATTTTTTATTTTGACTACTTTACTCTTATTAAAAATAACTAATAACAAATAAGTTCATTTAAATTAAATGTATGTAATTAATTTTTTATAGTTTATAATTAAATAAAGATTATTTTAAATTATAATAAATAATTAGATAATTATAATATTTATACCTATAATTATAATTTTTTTAAAGAAACTATATAATAATATTTATATTTTAAAATTCATTTTAAATAAATTCTATTAATTATTTTAATAATATGTAAATCAAAGACAATAAATTATTATTTACACTCTATATTACTTTTAAATAATATACATAATTAAAAAAAATACTATAAGAAATATATTAAATTATATTTACAAATAAATTATATATTTATTGGTCATTTGATATATTAACAGCAATAGCTAACAAAATTTTACCAAACATTTCATATTTATTAGCTAATAACTATTCGTTATCTACAACCGCTATACATCAATTAGTAGCTACTATAAACAGTTGAACCAAATAAACCCTTAACATTTAAATTCGAAAAAATTTATTTTTAATTCCTCAAACTTTTCACATTTTATTGTATCGGAGTCCTTAAATTTTAGTGCTGCATTGAGCCCTCATATTGTTATATTTGCACACATTAAAAAAAATTTTAAAACTTTTCATCCTTGAACTTGTTTCACAAGTCAAATTGCTATATTTTAAATTTTTTATCAATTTAGTCCAATTAAATACAAACTCAAAAGGTTTTATATAATTTTTATTAAAATAGTTCAATCAAATATATAAATATATATAAATAAATAAATAAATAAATATATATATATATATGGAGATTTTTGTACCCACTCATGAAGAAAAAATAAAATAAGGCAAAAATACAGATAATAACCTGACAACAACCAAATAGTAACTAGAAATTGACCAAAAAATAATAACAACAACCTGACAACAATTAGATTACAAAAAACAAAACCAACAACCTGACAATAACCAAAAAACAATCAGACAACAATTAAAAAAATTAAAAAAAACAGCAACAATAACTCAACAACAATCAAATGACAGCAATACAACAACCAAAATATTTTTAGTTTTTGTTGGTGATTGTATTTTTAGTTGTTTATTCAACCGTTAAAATATTAAGTATAAATAAAAATTTAGTGCAAACTGTCATTGAAATCTCATTTTCAACCACAAGAAAGGACTTGAAACATCGTTCGAAAAAAAAAAAGGACTTGAAACATAGACATATATCATGAGACAAAAACCGAAATATTCAAGTAAAAAATTCGCATCAACTTCAACAACTCCTTGTGCAAATAATAGGGTGAAGTTGCCGGCCATACAAAAAGAGAAAAAACAAAAGTTGGCAGCCGAGCATTGTGGAGTACGCATGGAATCGTTAGAAAAGATAAACAAAGCAACATTAATTAATGGATTAAGATCAACATACTAAATTACTTGGTCTACTCCTCTAGTTTGCATTCAAATGGATTTTGTCTAATTAGATATATGCTATATGTATATAGGAGATGCTAACAAGTAGTTGGTCTACCTGATTTTGATCTCCTTTCATACTTATGCATGAAATTGAATTTATTTTGATCTCCTTATTTTGGTATGGGTATCTCCACTTAAACCAATCGATCAATCTAATCAGCTTTTCCAAAACTCCTAATATAATTATTGGAAATTTTTTTAACCTTTATTTAGAATAATTTTATTAAAAAATTCATTTTATTTACAAATAAATTTAGACACATTTCATCAATAATAATAAATTTGATGTTTAATTTTAATAATTTCATAAAATTATTTTATAAAATTTTTATTTATGTTTAAACTAAATATATTTACTTGAATTTATAAATAAATTTTATGAAATTCATTTAAACTAAACACACTTTAATGTAAACTAAAGCATTAATTAAATGGCTTCTTCATCTAAATATATTATAATTTTTAAACACTGTTAAGAATAGAAATTGTTGATATATATATATATATTTAGGAAGAAATTGTTGACATATATTGGAACGCTCATAATGTCTACTTTCTAAGTGATTTTATTTTATTATATATTAAATTAAACATCAGCTGAATAGAGTATTCATCGCGATCTATTACTCAAAACATAAATATTTATAATAACTATTATTTTACTTAATCATCGTTGCAATTCGTCCACGTAATTATTTTTTTAATATATATATATAGTATGACTTAATCAATTCAAACAAATACTAGGCTTTAATGAACCGACTGGAACAGCAAAGAAGTTGCTTGTATCACTCTTCTTTTCCTCCAAAACGTGGAATCTTAGTAAGTTAATTTTTGAGGCATCTAATAATAATAATATGTGGATAAATAATTGAACATAATACTCAATTTTCTTAAAAAAAAAAAACTTACTATTTTTCTATATTAATAGTCTGAATATGAATACAAAAATGAATATATAAGCTATTCGGTATAAAATATATTGGAAATAAATAGGTTATATGTAGTTTTCATATAAGGTATCGAAAATAATTAATATTACTCGCTTTGTTTTGTATGATAGATTAGACCAATTATAGGCATATATTCCTAGGTATAACTCATTCTTCCGTCAGAAAAATCGGCAGGAATGAGTAAAGCTATTCAATCAACTTGTTGTATTGTATACTCGAATTGGTCCTACAGAAGATTTTTGCTCATTTACCAATATATATTTTACTGAATAACTATATATATATATATATATAACTTATTCTTCTGTCAGAAAAATCGGCAGGAATGAGTAAAGCTAATCAACCAACAACTTGTTGTATTGGTCCTACTCCATTTCCTACAATCTTGTAACACTATGTATGGGGAAATTTATATTGGCACTACGTATATTCTCCCTCTAGATTTTGTAAAATAAAAATATATATTTTATTTTTATTGATAAAAAATATTTAATATTTAAATAATTTGTCACAAACCATAGTATAAAGTTTATACTATGTGATATATATAATGTAAACAAAAAAAAAATTGCCAAAAAAACATTACCAAATTAATCAAAATAAAAAAATTTAAAGAATCTTATTATTTTGTGCATGTCTTTACACTCTATATCTCTATCATATGGACCTTTCAAAAATGTACATCGCTCCTTTTCTTATTAGTATTATTATTCATATCTCTTTTTTTTTCCTTTTTTTAATATCCACAAAAAAAATGAAAAAAATATATTTTTTTTTAACGGCTCTTTCCCCCACGAGACGAATTCCCCACAGAAGATGACGAATAGCTTCCTTGGCCACTGATATCCGCAAAGAACAAATCCGATAAGTAATTCCCCAAATCATCAGGGGCATATCTGACAATTCCAATACTCCTCACCACGACTCGAAACTTCTCGTAAAACACCCGATATACCGGGACTAATTTTCTCGCCACAGAAACTTTAATCTCGTCTCTCAATTTCGCGTCCGGTATGACCCAAGTGCTCTGTTTCTTGTACGCCTCTTCGAAAGCGGTATTAAATTTCTTAAAGATCTCTGCCACGTCATTAACCGTCACCGCCGCCGTTAAATTCTCCGGCAGTGAGGATAAAACCTTATTCCACCCCATGCGCTCGTAATTCTGTGCGTACTGTCTCACCTTAGCCTCGTGTTTCGCTATCCAATCATCGCCGATTAAAAACTTCAAGCTTGACGTACGGACCTTATTAACAACATATTGAAGATTATTGGCCAAGAACAAATAGGATTGCGCCACGTCTTTGTACAGCTCAGCTCTTCCGTCGAGCTTGCACAGCAACACGAGTATAAGCCAAGCTAAACGGACTGAGATCGGCGTCGACTGGCCGTCTTCATGCAGAGGACTTCCGAAATAAGATTCCGGCAACGGAGATTGTGTCGTTAAGGGAAAATCAGCTACAATATCGGAAAGGACGCCGCTGTAGTCGGCTAAAAACGAGATGTAATTCATGACGTAGCGAGTTAGCGGGTGAACACCACCGCCAGGCACAGGCTTTTTGGAATTGTCCTTCGAAATGGCCTCCTCGAAGCCCGTCAGCATTGTGCGGACACAGTCGCCGAGCTTGATTAGTGAGTTTACCGCTTGTGTTCGGACGGTGGAGGTTGATTCGAAGTTGAAAATGGAGTCAATCTCCGGCCAGTGGTCTGCTATTGCTTCATAAAGGTCCAGAATTTTGAACATCTTCTCAGGTGTTGTCTTGCATTTGGCTACATTTTCTGGGAAAGCAAACAGAGACAAAGCACCTTCTCGCGTAATCTCAGCGAAACAAGATTCAGCAATGGAAGCAGAAGCGGAGAAGACATGGTCGCAGAGAATTCTTTCGCCATAAAACAAAGTTTTAACGGTGACTTTCACAGCGCGCAACCAGCACTTGATTCTGAATTCCAGTGCTTCCCAGTCCATTTTTTGAACTTGAGAGGCGTTCAACTTTTCAACACCCAGATAATACAAAGATTCATCGACGATGGACTTGCGAACAATTTTGTAAATCTTGACACATTCTTTTCCATAACCAGAAGCAATCATACAATCAGCAATAGCTTTCAAATCAGCCATGGCAATCATAGAAGCTCGCTCTACTTCAGATATAGAGTCATCACCACCACCATATCTTGATGAATCATCTTCAGATGCTTCATCTTCAAAATCTTCTGAAGCAACAGAAACGCTGGCTCTCGAAGAGTGACTAGACACTGATTCTGCATCTAAATGGTCACGGTTAGACTTCAAGATTTGGTAAAACTCCCTTTCGAGTCGTTTCATAGCTATTTGCATGAGGTTCTGAGCTCGGGTGAGCTTCTCGGAAGCGGAGTTATCGGTGATGTAGTATTGCATAGCTGATTGGAGTTCTTTAATAGCCGTGAGGTACTGTTTAGCTTCATGCCGATGATTTTCTGTAAAAAGATTAGCAATGGTGCAATAATTTGAGGAATTATCACGGTCAAAAGAATCCCATTTAGAAATGAGTGAATGTGCATCGTTAATCTTTTCATCCATTAGAGTATCTGAGAAAGTATAGCGGGGAGGTGGGGATCGCATCGGTGAAGCTGAAGGAGAAGTTGTTGGCTTAGAGAATATGGTTCTCATCCCTTTTCTTGGCATCAAGAATCAAAATTCAAGATTTTTGGAGCAATAATTCAAGATTAAAGCGACTGTGAAGAAGCAAATGGTTTTAAAGATTGTAGAGAGAAAGATGATGAATTCAGAGAGTGCTAAAAACAATTGAGGGAGTTAACTATGAATGAAGTGAGAGCTAGTAGCGTGGGGATGGGTATTTATAGAGGAAGCTGTGATTTGACTGTGTCTGTCTGGAGAGTCTACGCGGTTCCGTTGTTGGTTTATAAGATGGATGGCTTGAAAAAAAGAAAAAAGTAAAAGGAAAAGAAAGGGTTAACGAGTGAGTTATTACGCAACTGATGATTTTGCCATCAAAAAGAAAGAGGCAAGAAATGGCTAGCTAATGGCGTTGAAAAAAAAAAAGGTGGCTAATGGTCAAAACTACAAGTTTTTATTTTTTATTTTTTTGGGGTCTTTATAAGTTTCAAATTTTTAGTATTTTAAGTATTTTTATCTTTTTAAATGAAATTTAATCATTTACTTAATGAATAATTAAGCTAAATAATATACAAGTATAGATGATCGAGTGCAAGTAATTATTAAATTTAATTGATGGCTAGTGAATATAATTATTATATAATTTGTTTTAACTGAAATGATGCTTTATTCAACTTATTAATTTATTTCAATAATTTTATTTATAAAGAGCAATTTTCCTTTCTAATTTTTAAAATAAAAATTGCAAATGATAAATTATAATATATGAATTTTACCAATAACGGTTAAGATCAACTGATAGGAATGTTTTTACTTAAACGATATCTCAATATTCGAATTGTGGTGTATGGAGTCATATTAAATTAGTTGTTAGAAAACTTTTGTTGTTCTTATAATCTTGTCTAAATAGAATTAAATTAAATAAAATTGAGTAATTTTGAATATTAGTGGTTTAGATTAAAAAAAATTGAAATCAATTGTTAATTTTTTTATTCGAATTTACTTTCATTTCATGTACTCATAGAGTTAATTAATTAAATCAATAGTGTGTTCAAATTATGTTTCTTAATTAATGTATTATTATTTAACTAAATCTAATATGGTCTTAAGTTTATGCATACAACTCATAATTATTTTTTTTCATTATTCAAAATAAGAAATGTTTATTCTTCTTGAGTACAAGGCTTATATGTGCAGGCTAAGTAATTATAGGAGATTAAGACATTTGTCTTAGGTATATTTCTCATGAATTTCTGAGAAATTCATAGTCTTGCCTGGCCAAATTTTATACACGGTTCGTGTTTGCATCATCAATGAATTTTATGTTGGACATTTTCATTTGTTAAGGAGATTACAGCGATCTTAAAACTGTAGGTTGGGAAAAATACAATAGGAATTTTCAATTGCATGCCTTTACATCCAAGTTTCTTGTATATATGTGAACGTTAATTATTTTTTTTTCCACTTATACATATTCATTTGTAACATTCGTCTTTGTCATGATTTATAGACAAAACATTGCCTCAAACGCAAAAGTTCACTTTCACTCTCACTTTCACACTTTCGTATAATTAATAAGAAATCACCATCTAGATAACCCAAGCATTTAGCTAATTTCTCTCTCTCACATAGCGGATTGCTATGTTTATCATTTCTCATTGAGAAAATAGGTGCTAGAAAATTTTTATCTCTCCGTATGTTCATTTGATTCGAACTCTAAAATAGTTGAAATTTTTGTAACTATTAATTATTAGAAATATCAAATAAAAAAATATCAGAAGCACAAATGCTCACGCAATAAAAACTTTTTATAAAAAAGTTAAATAAAAATGTTATGACATGAAGTTAACAAATTTTTGTAAGGTCAAAAAAAAGATATTGTTATTACCCCAAATAAAATTTGGCCAGATAAAAAAAAAAGAAATATATATATATATATATTTGATGTGACATAAATTGTCAAATGCTCCCTCGCGAAGAATGGCCGGTCAGTATCGTTGTTTTTAATATACTGCGCGCAATCTGCATGTGAGGAGGGTACAAAAGACTGGTTCCGAATACAAATTTTGTAGTCTAAAGACCTGTTCCACTTCACCTTCTTGTGCTCATAATCTTAATTAGTTTATCATTATTAAATAAATTAATGGACTGTAAACTAAAGATAATGATATATGTTGATTTGCTGATCCAATACCATGAATTTCTCATACATATATATATTTTTATAGATAAATTCCATATATCAAGTATGTAGCTGATGAAGTCTAAACCAATTATCAAGAATTTTTTATTTATCAAAGGGGTGGATACCCTTAAATATGTAGTAGAGTATATACTCTTCTTCTGTTAACAACTAACGGTTATGACTTTATAAACTAATTTAATATCCAATGAATTACTTAATAAGAGTTATGGACTATACATATTTTTTGATAATTTTCTTTTTAAAAATTAATAAAAATTAAACTAATTTAATAATTAACGTTTAATTCTACACCTAATAATATTCTTAAAAGCGACCTTTGAACTATATATGTGGTAATATAATACTTTATATTAATATGAATTTATTAATAATGTTTCAATTGACAATAAAGAAATGGAAAATTTAATTATAGTGCTAATTAATTAATTAACTGTTCCAACTCATGAAACGTAATGGAGTCAATAAATTGGACATTTGCTGCCTGTTGTTTTGTGTTTAGAGTTAATGGATATAACTGAGTCAATTTATGGAGAAGTGGCATTGGATAGACGGTGAAAATCTGTAGGAGAAGGACATAATTTTAAATTTGTAGTCTTTCCACACCACAGTAATATACAACTCATGCCATGACCAATATATATTTTACAATTTCAACTATATGTATGCTTAATTAGTCTACAAGGCAAAACATTCCCAACATATATATATAATATTTTCTTGTATTGAATTTACATATTTTGATCTATTAAATCTCTAACTAATATATAAAAAATAATAATAATAATTTAGTGGCAAACACAAATAATAAGATCTAGTAAATAAGTGGATACTAAAATCAACATTTAATTATTTTTACTTAAGTTAGATCTCAATTTCGAATTTTAGTGTATATATTCGTATTAAATTAATTATTAAAAATTTTTTGTCACCTTTATAATTATATCCGATTTGAATCGGATTAGTTAGAGTTGAATGATTTTTAAATACTGGTAATTTAGATTAAAAAATAACAATTATTTAATTAGTAAAAAGGAAATCTAATAATTATTTTTAAGGAAGTATTATGAAATGTATGGTGTAAATTCTATTATTATCAATGTGAAAATTAATTTTATTTATTTTGAAAAAAAAAAGTGTATTTTTACATATGCCATTAAAATATTATTTTAGTATATAACTTATCTACGTATTTAGATTTTTTTTTTCTTTAATAAAGAAAACTATAATGATAATTAGTATTCAATATTGCACAATTAATCTACGTATCTAGCCATAAAAATTATCCAATTCGTCATGAAGTTGGCTAGACAAAAGTAGCTTTTGTTGGTCATCATTTTTGTAATGACAAAAATTGCATTTGATTAATCTGAAGCTTCTCTTTGTGTCTAGGTACATCATGGCCAACAATATTATTCCCCACATACAAACTCTTAACCCAACATTCTCTTTGATTAAATAAACTAAAATAAATCCTTTAATTGTTTGACTTGAAAAATACTTATTAGGTGATCATTTGTTGTGTGGGCATTGCATAAGTGCAATCGTTACAAAATTGAAATTCTTGAATATATATATATATATAGATACGTAGCTTATAACGAACTTTGAAAACTTGAAAAGTCAGCAGTCCCACCAACGTGGTTCATCATATAAAAAAACAAATGGATTTTGAAAATTTTGACTTTCATGATTGGTGTGCTCAATCCTTTTTTTGAAAAGGTAAAATATATGTATAAGGAAAAATTATAAATTCATTAGACATAGCGAAAAGAATATTATTTCGTACATTAACTTTTTTTATTTATCTCTAAATCTATATTTTCTTGGTATTAATAAATTTAAATATTGAAATACATATTACAAATTTTATATTCATTTTAAGTGACAAAATATATAGATATTTAAATATAAATAGTAGAATTTGAAGTCTCATTCTTTCTATTTTTCTTTTCATAGTGAAAAATTAAATTACTCGAACTCTATGAATAAAAAAAAATTTCGGTTCGACATGGTTATATATATATATACTTCCTCAGGTGTGACAGTGATTTAACACACAATTTGCAACTGTTACCAACTAGCTAGCTTTTTGTAGAATACGACCTTTCTTTGAAAAGGTAAATTATGATCTTTAATTCTCCTTTTCATTCATTCATATATATATATATATATATATATATATATATATACCAAGATTAAAACACAAAATATTATAAAAAATTATAAATACTTTAGACGTAGCAAAAAGAATATTATTTTATACATTAAATTTTTTTTATTTATCACTAAATTTATATTTTTTTCTTTTTTTAACAATCAGATGAAGTAGTTAATTATCAATACTACAAAGAAGAGAAGGAGGATGCAGGATGTCCATTCACTAATTAATTGATAAATTATGATTTAGATAACAATAATTACCTGAATTTTTTTATTTTTTTATAAATCACCACTATTTAAAATTCTATTATACTAGATCTAATCCAAATAAAACTATAAAAATAATAAAAAAAATTAATAACTAATATAATACGAAATAACACGGCTAGAGCTCAAAATGTCCCTAGAGTGAAAACAGTCCATTATGAGCTTGTTTGAATAGTTGTTGATTTGATTGTTTTTAAAAATCAACGGGCATGTTTCAATTCTGTCAAAATCAAAAGCAGCAGCAGCAAAAATATTTGAAAGTAGATGGAAAGCAAGAATGAAAGGAAATAAAAGCGTTGTGTTTCACATTTCCTTTTTGTTGGTGTCTAAAAAGTAAAAGCAGCAATTGCGAAGAAGATTGCTATCTCTTTGAGATTTATTCGTTTCTTATGTTCTAGAAAAGTAAAATAAATCAGAATTTGACAAGAGAAGATGGAGAGTAAGAATCTCTACAAACGAAATAATGCCAAACCCTGTGTGCCCAAACAACGACGTCACCGCAAACCTGATTTGGGTAAAACACCAAAAGTTAAACACCTTCAAATTTATATAGGAATAATTATAAATTTGGTGTCTTAATTTTTGTGATTTTTTTTTGAGTGTCTGAATTTTTTTTGTAATTAAGTGTTTGAACTTTAGAAAAATTTATCAATATAGTGTCTCCAGCAATTTTAATGTTGAGTGGGTGCTAAGTTAGATCAAATATGACCCACTTTTATCCTAGTTATTAGTCATATAATGTAGCACATGTATTATATTATTTAAAGGACAAAATTAATTTTATTAAAGATTATAAATTGACAAAAATAATCTCAATATTAACTAATGCTGCAGAGAATAAGAGTAATTTTATCATTTAAATAATGCAACACCTATAACAAATAACATAGTTAATGATTGAGATAAAAGTGGATCCCGTTTGATTTAACTGAGTACTCAGTTAATATTAAATCGGTCGGAGACACTACATTGATATGTTTTTCTAAAGTTTAGATACTTGATTGCAAAAAAAAAAATTGAAACACTCAAATAGAAAAACCATAAAAGTTAAGACACCAAATTTATAATTTTCTAATTAAATTATATATATATATATATCTATAATCTATATAAATGTACGAAGACGGGCGAGAACAGAAAAAATTATAAAAAATTATTCACTCATTATTATACATAATTAGATAATTTAGTCATTTATAAATAAAAATTAAATTAAATTAATTAAAATATAATTCTAATTTAATTGAAAGTATATTTTCTATTCCAATTAGATTAACTGCTATTTTATTTCTAATAAAAATTATATTAATTGAAATGTAATTCTAATTTAATTGAAAGTGTATTTCCAATTTTAATTAGGTTAACTTCTATTTTATTTCTAATAAAAATTATATTAATTAAAATGTAATTTTAATTTGATCAAAAGTCTATTTCCTATTTAATTTGATTTCTGTTTTATCTCTAATAAAAATCAAATTAACTAAAATATA
>CATIWM010092196.1:0-16377 GCA_949671775.1 Mallotus repandus | reverse complement strand
AGATATGCATATGTAAGATTTGTATTTGGAGAAGAATGAGAAAAGGGTTTGTTTTTTTTCCCCCTTTCTTTTGATGCAAGTATAACATGTTTGACGGTAAAATCTTAAGAACATGTGGAGATTTGACTTGAATCTTCAAGTGGGTTGAACCGTGTTGATATTGTCTTCTTCGCATATCCAGTAATCATCACTACAATTTGTCAAATCCATGATTATGATTAACCAGCAAGTTGGAATAAGTCAATTCCAATTTATGATTATGAAACTAAACTTGAGCTAATTAATTTGTTAGTTACATTCAGATGTTAGAGGAATTCATACCCTTTAATTTAATATTAATAATTTTTTTTTGTCAAACAGAAAAATAATTTAATATTAATAATTAGTTCATACTATACGGCATTTTTCACCATACCAGCAAGAGATAGTCATCTCCCTTTTCATATTTCCATCCTTAGTAATGTGAACATGAAATTTACAAGTTAAAAGACTTCAATACAAGACTACCTGCCTTAGTGAAGTTACAATCAATATTCCTTGTGATTTCGTGTTCAAGTTCTAATTGAAATTAATTCTAATTTTTTCTTAGTTTTATTCTTCTTCAAACCACTATCCTCAAGAAATGATTCGGTTGACAAAGAAATGCTTTTAGTATATAAATAGATAAAGATGGAGTTGGTGTCAAGGGCCACCATCTTGGAAGATGCTTCAACTTTGCATTAGTTAAAAAAAATTAAAAAAAAATTAAAAAAAAAAAAAAGAAAAAGGGATTTGAGTGACCTTCAAAAGGTAGCAGTCTACATGCAAATATGGAGGAGGGCCCATCCATGGATGAAAAAAAGTTGAGCGAAAGTGAAACCAAGGCACAATCTTTTGATAGCCAAAAAGTAATATGCCTCAATTTAATCTTAGCTTTGGTTTGGTTTGGTCATAGAAAAATAAGAGTTTTTAATTTTTATTTTGTTAATATTTACGTCAAAATGATAATAGAATTTCACAATTAATAAAAATCACCCATTTTCCCATACCACTAAAAAATGAATTCTCATTCATATGAATCATGTTAAACAAATTTTAAACTAATCAAATATTTAAGTATTTTGCATATGACATTTACAAATTTTATAAACAAAATAATACAAATTTTAATAAAGAATATTTTTTAAAAGATTATTAAAAAATTTTGGTAAAGAAATAAATAAATTTAACTCTTTTACAGTAGATAATTAGAATGCTTTTTTATTGTATAAAAATAATTATAACAAATATTATAATAGACAATTAATATTCATTTTAATTTTGAACTTCTAGTAAACTAAACAGCCTCATCACACTTTCTAATTCCTCTCTAACAATTTCAATTATGACTTTGAAACCAGACTCATGACCCTAATAAGCCCAAATAGCAGAGCTGAAAAGCTGGACACAAGAGATAATCCATTTCAAACTTGAAAATAAATTATCGACATGTGGGAGAAATGCTAACTTGTAGCCGGAGAATTGCAGAACTGTGAGCAATACAATTTTGGTTAATCTTTATACTTAATTCAACTTGTTTAATTTATGAAGACAGATTTCACTGCCAGAAAAACAGCATGAAACTAGGCTTCTTACAAAGATAACACATCGTGAAGACAATTTTCGGATACGTGGTTTATGCGCAGAACCATACAAGTATAGCTTTATGTGTCACGTTATGCACAGCTCCATTACACTCTACTGGCATACCGAACTGACATGACCTGAAATCTTTTGTAAACTCAATGGCATCCTCCGTCAACGCCAACACATTTGTAATAACCAAACTCCTCTTATGCACCAAATCAATTGGTTTATTTTTCTTATTATATTATATGTATATGTGCATGAGCTCCTTCAAAAATCAAAAGTTTATTATAATTCAAAATATTTCTTTATAAAACGCATTTGCTGGACTATATAACAGTAATATTTATTTTGAATTACAAGGAGACAGATGGAGAATTCAAATTGATATTGCAAACATAAGGCAACTGATAACCACGGGATTGTTAGGCAACACCGGTTCAGAGCCTCATTTACAAGCCACTCAAGAACTTGGCAAGATGGACTGAAGATAACACAGCCCAGTCTTTCTTGTAAAGCACAACCCACATAAGCATAAGCTTATTAGTCTTTTAATCCCGTATCAAAAGATAGTAAGAAGAAAAGAAAATGACATTAGTACAGCAATCCAATACTGATGATATCTAGAGCTATCACTTGAAAAAATGTGTTAGTGTTTATGCAATTCAACCACTAAATACATTTTACAGCAACAAAATGGAATTCAGGCAACACTGAATATCACCCAAGGCAGAAGTTTTCTGAATCATGCTTTCAGTACAGCCCCAATGGGCAAGAAAGCGCCTTATGACTTATGATTTCTGATGGGGATGCTAAATCATAAAATGGTCACAGAGAGAGCAGCAGAATGATCTTTACCTGGCTGCCTGTATTTGGATCCTTCAACTCAGCTGTCATTTTTTGGCACTCTACTTTTTTCCAGGCTACTTTCGCTCATTTTCAGTATCATAATACACTATTCCAAGATGTTCATCAATTTTAATCAGTTTCCACCAACAGCATCATTTCTGAACTGTTCTACTTGTGGAGGAAGGAGCATAGCCAGCCTGGTTTTGTATCTTGCAATTCGCTTCAACCGCTGTTCCCTTAACCTACAAGCACACACAAAACTGGTTCATTAGCACTCCATGTATGCACACACAGCCAAACCCTACGTATAAGTCAAAAATCAGAATTCCTAGTCCATATTGTAATCAATAAGCAATTCAGTCCTCTGAATAATGTATAATATTTAGTTAGTCAATCAACGATGAAATCTATTCAGTCCTCCGAACAATGCATATCTGTCAGTCAATTAACAATGAACATTAAGATGCCATTCAATTAACATTTCAGTGTCAGTAGTCATAAGAAACATACAAAAGCACCAATGAGCAAAAGTTGAGACTTACCGTGCCCGAACCTTTTTAGCACGTTTAATATGCCTCGCTAAAATATCTTGTGTTGATAAATTATCTACAGATTCCTCATTCTGAGAGCAGAAATAGGCACACAGTAAATATAACTTTTACTACAGGAGATGCAGTACAACAAAATAACTTCTGCTGGCATATCCTACAATGTCAAACCTAAACAATCAGTATTGTTGGAGAATACATCCTACATTGAAAAGTGCAAAGTAATAAAGTGGTTTATAAGAAGTGTAGATTGAACCTTAACACAAGTCAATTGGTTTTGTATTACACGAGCTCAACCCCATTTAAAAGTCCACATGTGTGCATGGGCCAACATTCTCAAAGCCTGTAGAGTTGTTAACATAGTATCAAAGTAATGATCCCTGGCTCACGTTTAAGACCTGGACTTGGGTGCAACCCGTTTGTGACCCTGTTTGAGTCGTTGGGTGCAGCTCATTTGAGTTTGATATAACTCATATGAGTCATTGGGTGCAGCCCGTTTTCGTTTGACAAGTATAAATGTCCAAGCCCAATTACACTTGAAGAGGAGTGTTGGAGAATATATCATACATTGGAAAAGTACAAAGTAATAAAGTAATTTATAAGTGGTGTAGATTGGACCTTAACACAAGCCAATTGGATGTGTTACATAAGCTCAACGTCATTTATAAGTCCATATGTGTGTGCATAGGCCAAGATTCTCAAGACCCGTGGACTTGTTAACAAGTATAATAGACAAATGAATTATCTCAAGAGAACCATCTTGAGATAGAAGTTAAATAATGAGTACAGATAGTAAAAAATAATATTATGAGAAACATGCTAATAAAAGATAAGTTCATAATTGAAAGATACTGAAGGATAGATAATCCGAAGTACAAACCTCCTCATCTTCTTCTACTTCTTTCTCATCTTCCTTCACTGGGGAGTGAGCATCTACATCAGACATTGGCAAAGGTCTTGGAAGAACCTTTACAAAATCCCCATATTGTGGCTGCAGCAATACATGAAAAACTAATGAATAAGAAAGCCATAACAAGTCATATAAATAGGAAAAGGTTTCTCATAATCTCAAGAGGTAGCAAATTGAATAGGGCTGCTATTAGATTGAATTGCTAGCTTTCCTAACTAGAAGACAATATGGGTTATGCTCCATAATGTTAAATCATATGAGCTAAGTGCACGAAAGTAGAAATATAACTGCAAATTTTATGTTTGACCACCAAAGAACCAACTTTCCAATGCTTGAGTCCGTGCAAAATAAAAGTAACTTTCAATAGACAAAAAAAAAAATGTTTCAGAAGCATATCCTCTACAACAGTAAGTGTATGATGTGTGTATTATGTACAAATAAAAATAGCAGAATCAAAATACAAACAAAAAGAATTTCAAAGCAAATATAGCACCAACCTGATTCTCCTCTGGAAATCCATTTCTCAACCATGATCTACAAAGTGCATAAAGCGAAGCCCCTTCTGATATTTTCACCTGAAAAAATAAAACACAGATTACCAAAATTGAACATTTTATTAAAGCCAAAAGTCTAATTCTGTCCTAGAGCATATTCCAAAATTAGCATGCATAACAACTAGAATGATTTTACAGAAGCTCAGTGCTGCATGTAAACGAGTGCCTGAGATGATATGACTTCTATTCTGAGGAGAGGTGGACCCACACAAATATAGGTCTAGGAAGATGGATGACCTTACGTGGCATAAAGGAGAAAAAGAGACAAAGATAAAAGGAAAAAGTTCGCAGAGATGTCAATGTTTCAGTGCATCAAGAATGAAATAATACTACCAGCAGAAATTTCACATCCACGTTTCTCCTTTCTCACTCTTTCAAGCATGCAAGCTATGTACAATCACAAACACACATGAAGAGAGGATTGCAGATACATAAAGAGAGGACTCTCCAACACTGTGAATTGAAATCAATAAGAATGAGAAACAATACCATGCCATTGAAAGCTATAGAACCAGAAAAACTTGATATCATACTTGCATTCCAGAACACAGATTTCCAGAAAAAACAAGAAAACACATGATAAATTTGCAGAAACGTCCTTTTCTAAAATGGTCTGAAATTCTGGAACCCAAATAACCACATGTACAATATCTGAGAAAAAAAAAAAGTCCACATTTTCATGTTTTTTCAATTTGATACTATTCTTTTAATCTTTTTGATTTTAACCAAACTTATGACTTTTGGTAACAATTTTAGCCAATCTAGACAAGTATGGAAATGCACATATAAACTCTACTCAGCTATATTAATCAGCCAAAAAAATTACGTAGTTTTACTTATTTATGATGCTAGCGAATATAAAATGTCACTTCTTATTGCTATGTATTTCCATTCGATTGTTTCCAAGAGGGTGTTGGGAGAGGAGAAATGGTCCATGGTAATTATGCAGGAGAAAATGGTCTGCAACTATTCTTTCATAATAACTGAGATTTTAGATTATTGCAGACAACAGACTAGGAAGTGGCCATTTATGTATTTAAACAAATTGACAAAAGAAGCATATAGGATGTTAGCTATGTGACATTCTTTTCTGCCTTTTTATTCTTGGAATGCTCTGAAATCTGTCATTCCAACATCTCTTCTCAAATTACTTATGTCTCTCTTTGCCCTGCCACTAGCACTGCTGCTACAAAGCTCATGGATGCTCAAGGATTAAACATTAATCGTTCAATATGCATAGTTGATACCAAATAAATTATGCAAAAATTTAATGCAGAATCCACTCAAATGCGTCCAAAAACCACTTGTAGTTTGGCATACAATTAAGAACCACTTTACAAGCGAGGGGTATAAAATAGATGTTTTCCCACGAAGAATGTGTTTGTTATTCACTCCATTTTAGTTTGCTAATCACCCTGCTAGGTCAAACCTTATTTGTTATAGAAACAAGTGGACCATTGATCAAAACCAAAATATATATATATATAGCATAAGACCTTAGGATTTTTTTGTCAACTAGGCATTATTAGCCCTAACTCTCCAGAACCCAAAAAGTAACATGAATTATGCGTTGCATTTCTTCCACTGCAGTAAAGCATATGGGCAATGCTCAAGTAGCATCAATAAAATTCATTACACACACAGTGAACCCAAAAACCAAATATAAATGGGTTCTCTAAAAGTTGGTTCTAAAATGTGCAGTAATATATTCATGAAAAAACTGAATAATTCCCAAAATGAAGAAGAAGAAAGGTAGTTCTTACTTTTCGATCCCTAATTGTTACAAGATTATCATCTCTGCTCTTGTCTCTATATGAACACAAAAAATAAAGAAAAAAGAAAGAAATCAGAACCACTGTTGCCATATTAAATATACTTCTACAGAGAGGTTAAAAAGCAACAAAACGATAATAATATAAATTGTATACAAGTTACCTAGTGTTTTTATAACCATTAGAATCAGGAACCTGCATTGGAGATGAAGAAGCCTAAACAAAGAAACATATAAACAAAAATTTAGATAAATGACTGAAAAACCAGCAAAAGTAGCATTAAGGTCGAAAAAAATGAAGTTGCAAGCAAAACATCAAATGCAATAAATCATACATTATAAGGTTCCAATCATTATGATTCACTAAAAGGCCAAAACCACAACAAAAGCAAAAGGCATGAATAACAAACTTCAATTGCTCACATAATATCAAAAATATCAAAATAGATAAATTAAAAAAGGCATATTGACAAATTTGAACAAAATAAAGGGATTAGATGTAAATCAAATTTGTGCTTAAACAGGTGCAGAGAGTAAAAGCTGCCAGTGCAGCAGTGAAATGATGCTTAATACAATAAAACTCCAGACGGTTTTCTCCAAAACACAGCAAGTTTCCTAGTGACCCTCACAACTAATACTTGATCCATCCTGTGGAAGAAATACGCTTTAAAAACCTTCACAAGAATTCCATTAGAAGCAAAATTTAATGACACTAGGCACAATGTCTTACACCAGTTGAAATTAACCTAGGACAACTGATGTATAGGTACTTGCATCCAATTTTACAAAATTTCCATTTTTTCTAATATCTTTCAAAGTGTGTCACATCCATCTCTAGTGTAATTGTTATCACTGGTTCACTTATATTCGTACTTAGCATGTACTTGAAAGTTGAAGCTCTATTTAACTAATCACAAAAACTTTTTTTTCCAATTTAAACTGCACTGGAAGAACAAAACATGATTTCTTACAAACGAAAAACAATAAAGCGAGAAAGAAGTAAAAAAAAAAAATTCAAAGCATACGCCTAATAAAATTCGCCAAAGCACACAACACCCTCGAAAGAAAGAACAAACCTTGACTGTGCCAGTAACAGGAATTCCCTTAATTGGAGGAGCCAGAGCCGCACCAGCTACGTAATGCTGCTGCTGGTGGTGCTGCTGATGTGTTGAGTGAGTAGGGTGCTGTCTCATCAAGTGCACAGGATGATATGTAGGATGATGATGAAGATGGTGATGAAGATTATGATGATGTGTCAATCCAGAAGAATCCAAATGAGGATGAGAGCGTGGAGAACCAATTACAGGTCTATAACCAACCCCAACTCCAACCCCAACACCAGGACCACGCGAATGGTTAAAATTTGGGTTATTAGCCACCGTAACGGTCTGATCTGGAGGACGAACAGGCCTCGCCATGAACCCACGACCAGAAGAAGCAACTGGGTAAACGTTCATTTGCGGCTGCTGTTGCTGCTGAGACATCGTCGGATTTGAATTTGAATTCGGAGTTTGGGTTTGGGGTCTAATTGGAACGTTTTGGGAAGGATACAAGTGGTAAATTGGGAATGAAGAAGCCTGGGGAGGTGCTTGAGGTCTTACTGGGGATTTAGCAGCTGTCGTCGTCGCAGCAGTTGTCGTCGTGAAGGGGCGAGTGGTGGTTGTGGCGGTGGTTGGCGGTGGAAGATTAGAGGCGGAGGCCATTGGGGTTGGGGTAGCGGTGGCGGGGAATTTGGAGGGTTTTTTACTTTTGCGAGTTCGTTTTGAAATGGAAAGCAAGGCTGAGCTTTTTGGCTGCTTTTATTTTTCTCTACAAATTTTGAATTTCACTGTAACAGAATAAAACACGTGTGAATCACTCGTGCCAACTTGCTTTTGCAAGCTCACCCCGGCTTACCATTATAATAGCTTGTAATTTTAAATTTTAATAAAAATATTATTTATGTCCATACTTTATAATTATTTAATTATAATGATAAACTAATTTTATATATATTAACTTTAAATTTTTTAAAATAAATTTAAATTATTTTTATCAATATATAAAATATATTTTTATTAAAAAATACTATCTCGATATTTATACTTCTATATATATTATAAATTTAAATTTTTTATAATTTTTAATATTTTTTAATTATTTTTATGTATTATATATAGTATAAAATTATATAATTTATATTAATAGCAAAAATATAAATCATAATTATTAATTATAATTCATAAATAATACGTAGTACATTATAAATAAAAAATTTATAAATATTTATATATGGATCTTATAATAAATTTATATATTTTATTTAATTTTGATAATAAATATAATAAATATAATAAAATATTTTTTTTATTTTTTTAAAATCTATCTAATTTTAAAATATAAAAGATCAAACCTTAAAATTTTAAAACACAAAATAAAATATATTTCATTTAAGATTATTTTGTCAATATGTAAAAATACATTTTCATCCAAAGATATTTTATCCCAATTCATATTTTTTTATAGCGAAAATATATTTTCTAATCATAAAATTCTAAATTTAATGCGATTAAAAAATTAAATATTTATAAACATGAAAAAAAAAATTATCTTGATTTAATAATTTAGAGAACAAATTGTAAACATTTTGAGAAATTTTTTTAAAATTATTAGACATGCAAAATATATTTTATACATATAAGTTTAAAACTTTAATAATTAAAATTATATTTGGTATAAATGAATTTAATAAAATTTTACAAAATTTATTTGTAAAACTAAATTTCATGTATTTGATTTGAATAAAAATTTTATAAAATTTAATTTTAATTATTTGAATGTGTAAAATTAAATTACTCATGAAAAAATTAAATTCTAACAAAATGGAAATTTTTTTTAAATAAATTGCATAATTTTAAGTTTGTTTTTTATAAAAATAAAACGTATCTTTTATTATTTTTATTGTCTAAAATGCTTCTATCATATAATATTAGCTTAAAAGAAAATTGTTTTACCGAACAACATATTATTTTAATATTTAAATTTATACCCAATATAATATAATAAAAATAAAATTTATTGAAATAAATTTTAGAAATATTCATTTAAATCAAATATACTACATTAATAAAATTTTATTCACAATTGAATATTATTTTAAATTCATTTTAAAAATAAAATAAATATCTCAGTGTAATTAAATCAAACATTATATGTACACATATTAAACTATTTATCATACATCAATAGCTAAAAAGTGATGAATGAATTTATAGAAAAAATGTGAAAAAAGTAATGACAAAAATATTTTCAACAGTTGTATAATTTTAATATGTGAATTGGTTCTGAAAGAAATCAAACCTATGTCTGATTTTTTATATTTAATAAAATTTCTTATTCAGTTATATTTAATCAATTTATAAAATCTTTAAGATTACTTTTTTACGTAATGATTTATTATTCAATTACTTAAAGGAAAAAGGTGCATTTAGATCCTTTATACTTAGTCTAGATCTAAATAGGCTCTCAAAAGTAATTTTTGGCTTAGACACAAACTTGATGTTGCTTAATTAGGTCATATAGACCCTTCAAAAAATTATGACATCTAAAACAATTATAAAATGGTCCCTAAAATTAGTTTGCTATCAAAATATTTTAAATTTTTTTAATCAATAAACACAACTATCCTTAATTTTTTAGTAATACTATATTTTTAAGAAAAATTATTTAATTTAATTATTATATTCTAAATTAAATTATAATTTTAAATAATTATTTTAAATATTAATTATTATTATTATATGCACACACGTACTTGAATATTTTATTTTAAATTAGTTAAATAAAATTAAAATATAAAAATTAAATATTTAATATTGAAATTCCATTTTACTCTTCCTTTCTACTCCCTTTTATGAAGGGATAGATTACATGTACTGAATTGTGGGTGGAAGCGTGGTGTGAACACAAATCCAGTTAGGGTCAATTTCAAACATTTTTTCTAGCATGCAACCCTTCCATGAAGGTGTCAATCAAACCAAGATCACATCATATAAATTCACACAACTAAAACGCATGCAAACTTTAAATGGACAACATATATCAATGATTCAAAAACAACCAAACATATAGTATGTCAAGAGATCTACGTCTAAGAGTTTAGTAACTCTTACAAACTCCAAATGTTGGTGGCACACTCGACAAGCTTTAGGATATGGTTCATGAAAATCTACAGTCTCCTAGCTCTCCAAGTGTGAAGCCTCTAGCTCAAAATACACAAGAAGCACCAAAATGACTTCAAGCCTTTGATGGAGTTCTACCCATAAGCTACTCCTTTGGTGACCCAGAAACTTGCTAAAGTTCCTTCCTTAAGTTGAACGGTGTAGGACTTATTGCCTCTAATGGATGGATCGATATAGCCTTTTAGTTACACAACTCTTACACTACCCAAACTCTATGGATGATGAATATGAGCTAATGTATGTAACACAACTCTTGTACTTCACTCACACACTCACACACTCACTACACTTAGAAAGAAAAAGAGAAGAAGAAGAATCAACTCTTGAGCACTCTCACTTGTTTTCTCTCTTTGTGTTTGAATGTCTTTAATGTGAAGTGGTAAGTTATCAAGTGTTCAAGGGGTGTAGAGAACTTCCACTAACTTATAGTATTTGTGAGAGAATACTTTGCATGTGCAAAGATCCTCCACTCATTTAGGCTTGAGTGAAACATAAGTTACCTCATGCATGTAAAGATTGTCCACTTACTTTTTCATTTTGAGCATAAAATAAGCAACCTCATGCACTAAAAGACTCTTTAATAAGTAAAGGTGCATGCTTATGACATATACCAATGATGTCCTTCATCAATCACATTGCATGGAAAGCATATGGCTAGGCAGTTGCCATGTAAGCATGAGCATCGCATGCTCTTACCTATGTGGCACCTTCTTTAGTAAATAGGCTTTAACTAGTTAGGCTCATTTAACTCTTAAATGAGCTCATCTCTACAACGTCAACTAATTAGACTTATGAGATTTATCTAACACTTAACTAATGCCCATCTCGCTAATACCCATTATTATCTAAGCCCATCCATCATTCATTAGGCGACATCTCTATGGTCCATCTCATAGCCCATATCTATACTAATATAGGTGGCAAATATAAATTTAGTTCTTAAACTTAATATCTCATATTAAATTAAGTTTAAAATTAATATTTAATCATATAATTAACGGTCTTAACCTTTAAATTAGATTTTAGGATATGCTAGATCCCTGCACATGTGCAAATTTAATTCAATTTAATTTAATTAATTAATTAAACACTTTAATTAATAATTATCATTAGCAATGCAACTCTTATGTGTATGACTTACTAGGTTCAAGTCCAAATGACAATGAGAAATAATATTAACTCTTAATATTATAAGAAATTCTTTCCAAGCTAAATGTGAAAATTTCAATTAATCACATTTAGTTCCTATAAGTCGTGAGTAACCCTTAACATAGATGTCACGACGACCCAATTAGAAATGAATGATATCCATAGATTTACAAGAACCATTGAACATAATTACTGTGCACTCATTGTCCTTTCATTACAAAATCCTGATATCGGCTAAAGTCATGGTCAAGTCAAACTCTGATTACCTCAAGCATTTGACCTCATCTTTAGTTCATTTCTCGATAAAATATGACTTCTACTATAAACTCTTTCTAACACCAAAACTCTTTTCAGGTAAGTCAAGTTTGACCTAGCCAGATACTTATTCATTGAGAATAACTTAGATAGCATAGGATCTTATCTCGGTTCACTCCAAGTAATGAATTGTATGTTGGTTGATCACTCATCCTTACATATAACTGACTACAACCACCACATACCATGTACCTATAGGTGGCTAGCACAAGTATGTAAGCGGTAATAATGTGACACCTGTTAAGGATGTCAAGCATACATAGTATGCATGTGACTAAAAAAAATATTATATCCAAAAATATCAAATTTTAGTTCACAGGTCAATATATGTATCAAGATTTTTTTTTGTATTTAAAATAACACATATTACACACCACAATGGCTCATAGCATCAAATAGTTCACTTCTTTTGTTCTATTATTTATATACAATACACAAGCCTTAATGCAAAATATGAAAATTCACTAATAAAGCTCCTTTCTAGAAAAACTGAGGATGACCTCCTGCTAACCCACTTGACATAATGTTAGAGTGATGGATGCACTTATTCTTCAAGCCAACTACAATACTTCTAATCCTGAAAAAAAAATACAGAGGAGTGAGTCTGTAACTCAGTAAAGGAATAACATAATAGCCTATGAAAAATTAACACATTCAAACATGTAGTATAATTAATTTTCCATTCATTCAATGTTTAGCTATGAATTTATAGTATGTACATAGTATAGTGTTTTCTCCATTTGGACAACTATGAACTTGTGAATTACATGTAAAACCAAAATTTCTTTCATTTATTTAAGGATTCCCATACACACACAACCTGCCATAAATGCACACAGCCTTGCCATAATCTTGTACAACATTTTTCTTTAGTCTTTTTAAGGCATATCTAGGGAATTTCATAACGCACACAGCCTTGCCTTATTCACAAGTAATATTGCATCCTCATACTCATCCAACCATATTTCTTATATTGACATATACATCATATAGCACTCCATTAAACAATTTACATCTCATAATACATAAGAAACCAATAACAAACCAAAAATATACCAAAAAGATACCCATTTTTCAACTTGGCAAATTCAATAGTGCAAATTCACCAATATACCAAAAATATCCCATATTTCAACATGCCAGAATTGATAATGCTAATTCAAAAATACACCAAAAATTTTACGTTAGGAGTATCAAAGCCATCTTTTCTAGATCATTATCATTATAAGTCTAAATTAATTTTCAATTGATTTCACATCAATTGGACATATATAGAAAGAGAAACATTAAAAATAATCCACCATGGTCAAGCTGTCAATAAAATTAAGCAACAAAAAGTATTGCCCAAATTAGCCATCAAAACAGCAAAATTAAAATTTCTCTAGTTTCTATCAATTTTGTAAATAACATCTCCAAGTTTTTATAGGAACAAACAAAAACTCATTTGGAGTTATATATCTCCAGATTTGGCTTCAACAAGTATTTTGTTACCACCCAAACAGAACACCTGAATTCAATAACCACCATTCATATGTACAATCTCATATCAAAACAATTAACCATCAACACAATAATAAAAAATCA
Organism: Mallotus repandus; assembly: GCA_949671775.1. Lineage (NCBI taxonomy): Eukaryota > Viridiplantae > Streptophyta > Magnoliopsida > Malpighiales > Euphorbiaceae > Mallotus > Mallotus repandus. Next base: position 2,872 of record CATIWM010092196.1, on the reverse strand, counting down.
GCATCTAACAATTATAATATGCATTTTTCCTATAATCAATCAAGTTAACAAATAAATTTATAATTAATATTTTTATATGTTATATTTACATAGAACATTAGGTTATTCTCCTACCTTTATGGCTTCCTTCCCTTTGTTTGTATTTACATGTATGACAACCCCATCTCCATATGGTTTAGCTGAAATAGATCATAATTCACTTATTTATAAAAACATCCAAATAAAAATTTTTAAAAAATATTATCCCATCTAGTATGATAACATCATTAAACTACCTAAATATATAAAGCTGCCAACTATGATAGATTAAATAGGGTGACTTTAAAAATTCACCAATAATTCTAGAAAACCAATCTCCAAATAAAACTTTTCAGATCATTAAACCTATGTGTCTAGAGTAATTTAAAATTTATTTTGCTTCAATTGGAGGTGTATAGAGGAATAAACTTAAGAATCAATCTACCTTACTCAGACCAATGATGGAAATAGTAATAAAATATTTTCTCTAAAAACACTGACATAGAGTTTGAATTAGATCAAGATAAACGAGGGAAAGTTTTAGATAACTCAACACAGTTTTCAAATCATTAAAGAACACCTAATTTGAAGCTTCCTAGCTCAAGATATGATTAAAACAATAAGGTTGAATAAACCAATTCTTCAGAATCCCAATTCTGCATATTCTAAATACCAACTTAATTCAACACAAAATACTAAAATTACTTACCAATAAATTAAAACCTTTAAAGATGAATATTGTGATATGGAAATAATTCTAAACCTTCAATTTCACTTCAAAATTCAGAGCTCTATTATTATTTTTTTTTATGAAGAAGAAGAAGAAGAAGATAGACAATCCACTCTTCCTACCCCTTTTCTATCGGATGCCACTCTCTTCTATTTTTTTCTTTCCTTTTCTATTTGGCTACCACATATCCTCCACCGTAGTCCTACATGCATCATTTTGTTTTAAACACTCAAGTGCATATATATATATATATATATAACATTTGTATGTACATGTATAATGCTATTAATACATATATTCCTCATGTCTATATGATATGTATGTTATGCAAATAAATGTAAATGCATTATATGGGCGTTACATATCTCCTATCCTTAGAGAATTTCGTCCTCGAAATCCTTAGCCACATAATCAATTCTTAATATATATATATATATAACATTTGTATATATATATATATTGCTATTAATACATGTATTCCTCATGTCTATATGATATGTATGTTATGCAAATAAATGTAAATGCATTATGTGGGCGTTACATTTCTCCCATCCTTAGAGAATTACGCCCTCGAAATTAAATGTGACTCACCAATCTTAGAAAATAGGTAGGGATATTGAACTCTCATATCCTTTTCCACTTCCCACGTAGTTTCTTTTGGTGAATGTTGACTCCACTTAACTTTTACTATTAGAATTTCTTTATTACGTAACTTTTTTATCTGTCTATTAAGAATTTCAATTGGTTCTTTTTTATAACTTAAATCTTTTGTCAACTGTATTTCTGACTCTTGTATTACATGGCTAGGATCAAATCTATATCTTCTTAATATGGACATATAGAATACATCATGTATCTGAGATAATTCTTGTGGAAGTGCTAATCTATACGCTAAAGGACCAACTCTCTCTAATATCTCATAAGAGCCAATGTACCTAGGACTCAATTTTCCTTGCCTACCAAATCGTATAATGCCCTTCCATGGTGATTCTTTCAAGAACACTTTTTCACCCACATCATACTTTGCCACACCTTGTCTCACATAGCCTGAGATGGATGTTTAAACACCAACCATTAACAAACTATTTAATTTAGTTTAAATATATTATAAATTTGGAAAAAGAATTTAAATTAATATCTTTTAAACATTTAGTCTTGTTCATACGTTACAATTGAAGATTAATAATGTTTTTTAAAAAATTATGTATATATGAATAGTAAAATACTATTTATAAATAGTACTATACGTATTTATGAATAGTAAAATATTTATACAATGATCGGATAATATAGGAAATTTCATCATGATTTTAAAGAAAGTTAAAATGATATTACTCTTTGTAACTAAAAACATAGTAATGAAAATATCGTTAAGGTAATATCAAATATATTTTTTAAACTGTTATATTACATATAACTTAACCACCATTATTTAACTTAAAATTCTCTTTTACAACACTTATAAAAACAAGACTAAAAATAAAATAAAATAAAATACAAGACTTCACTGACAAGGATGTTGGCCAACCTTATTCTGAAACTTCTATTTACACTCACTCAACTCTGTTCACCAACTATCAAGTCCTGCTAGCTGAAAATATTTTTAAAACAGAGTAAAATGAGCACAGAAATACTCAGTGAATAGATATATCAAGCAGAAAACAATTTGGTTCAACCAAACACATTTAACTTCTCAAAGGCTAATAATAGAGTATTTGAAAATCATATTGTAATCCACTTGAAATATCAAGGTCATTATTGCCTGCAAATTTATAAAAAACTCAGTTGAATAAAACACATGCTTTTCAATCATAAAAATGATCTTTTACAAGTATTAACTATCCATACAATAAGCATCATAGTTTGGCCATAACATACAAGCCACCACAAGCATCACTCTCTAGGCACACTTGAAGGCTAACCCTTCGACTACATTAGCACGGAACAACCCTTCTACCGTCACCATCCTACAATCAATTGCCCTGTTGTTTATTGCGCAATAACAACCATAAAAAATCTCAAATGTGCATATATCACCTCAGCACATTCACACATCTCATATAGGGTGGTAATACACAAATCAAATACCATTTCCTCCAAATAATAAATCAAAACAATATTATC
>CATIWM010092183.1:0-12256 GCA_949671775.1 Mallotus repandus | reverse complement strand
CATTCTTCCATTATTTTTTCTTTCCCCTTTTTATATTATTTTTTCCTTTCCTTTTTCATTTTTATTTTCTCCTAATTTTTTACTCACCCTTGTTTTCCTTTCCTCTTTTTTAATTTTATTTTTTCCTCCTCCCCTTCTCTTTTTATTCCATTTTTGCATGATAATATTTATAATACTCAACAAATCATAATTTTTTATGAAAAGTAATGTGAGATGCATTAATACAAAACAAAAGAACTTATTATTATTATTATTAAATTTAAAATTTATTAAATTTTGAAAATAGTTTTTAATAAATAATTAAAATTTCAACGAGACAATTAAGAAAGAAGAGAATAGAAGACTTGAAATTTGTAAGGAATTTATATATCTCTCTCTCTCTCTCTCTCTCTCTCTCTATATATATATATATATATATATATATGATCTAATTGTGTTTAGCTTTTCTTGAATTCTTTCTTTAATTTGATTTTTAGACAAAAAAAATAAAATAAAAGAGTAGAAGTTGATGATGGAGGTATTTATATTTATTTTTAATATACAAATAGTATTTTTATATATTTATTTATTTTAATTAATTCAATATAATTATTTTTATTTATTAATTTAATACATGCTGAAGGCTAATCTTTTTCTTTGATAATTTTTCTAACAATATATGATTACTTAAATTATTATATTTTTTTTATAGTTTGAAATGATAAAAAATAAAAAATATACAAATAATATAGAATAATATGTTACTCGTAGACCACTAAGAATGCATTGTTTCTTTATATTTAAAAAATTTAAAATGTTATTTGTTATTTTATTTTGTTGTTCGGTTGTTTTAGTTATCTTTTATTGTTATATTTCTGTTTTCATTGGATTGACATGAAAAAATTTAAAATTTTATTTATTATTTTATTTGGTTATTTCTTGATTGTTTTTAGGTACATTAAAATAATCATTGTATTTTTAAAATAAATATTATCAAATGCTGATTTTTTTAAAAATAACTATATTTTAATTTTTTTATTTTTGAAAAAAAAAAAATGCAAGTGGATTAAGTCTAGATGGGCCGTAATAGATAGAGGTAAAGCAAGATCTGGACCATTTTCAAAAATTTAATTTTATTTAGCAGAATATTGATAATATTTTTAATTAGAAAAAAATAACGTATATAAAAAATGTACTTTTCTTATGCTAAAAGATGGTTAAACCTTTTCTTTTTTTAGTAATTCTTAACTCTTAAATCAACACTTATTCACAATTAAAAAAAAAAAAACTCCTGTAATAGGCTAAGAAAAGAATTTGTTTAAGTTGTTGACTTTTTTATTTGAAAATTTATTACCTGTGCCGCCCAAAATATAACTTCACATAATATATATATGCATATATATACATACATATATGTTGAATTATTAACAGATTTTATCAGTTAAATATTTAACAACTATTAGCCAAAAGTTGAGTCAAGGTTCATTACTTTCCTTTCCCATTGGAAAAAAAAAAAAAGACATAAGTCATTTGAAATATGTATTTGAATCATCTAACGGTTAGATATAATTAAAAAATCTGTAATACGTTAAATATAGGCAAAAACCTAAAAAAAATTAGAATCAAAGAACTGCCATGGTAATACGCTTCAGAAATGCCATGACATTGGTTCCATCAGTGTTTATCTATTTCCTTTGGATAATAATTTATATAGCTAGTAGCTACATAAATATAGTACATACAATTTACTTTTATCTTGTTTTTTTAGGACAATGATAGACATTGTGAGTCGTGACGTCGCGATTCACGACGAATATCAACTGAGATTCTTATACAATTATAGCTTACGTCTCTATAATTTAATCAAAAAAATTTTTCTTTCATTTTTACCTCTGATATATGGGAGGCTGTCCATTTGAGTGGGGTCATTTTGGTAAAATAATCCAAAATGAGCCCCACGATTTTTCTATTCCTTGTCGCTAGTATCCTTTCCTATAATGAATAGTACATGATTTATGTATCTTTTTTTCTTGCACACCATCATTTATCTTTTTCCTTTCATCTTCCTTGCAGCTTAATTTGCGTAGCACTGCAAGTATGGGTGTGTCAGCATTGAGGCCCTAAGAAATGTATGAACTACACTTCTAGCTCTTCACTTCATGTTTGGAACATTGTGGAATGTAACTTGTAAGCTTAACCACTGAAATGGAATAGCTTCAAGAATAAAAATATAAAATCGAGTTAAGGTTCTCATCCTTTTTATTTTCTTTCTGCTCACTCCCAGTGTTGGCTCTGGCTGTTGTGTTGTGCCTGCTATCTTTGTTGCTGCCCGTAGATCTGGTCACTTTCTCCCAAGAGTTGAGTTGCAGCTGCTTCAGTTGCTGAGGTATATGCTTGCATTGTTAAATTGAAGGTCAAATGTATGAGAGGGTACTGAACTTTAGCTTTATTTCAATTCAATTACCAAATTTTGATTTGTATGTTTTTAGATACCAAACTTCCATTTAGTTTCATAGCAGTCACTTAAATTTTTTTTTTACACCTAAACAGTCTAAAATTACTATTTTAATCCAGAATTAAAGATTTTTTTTTACAAATAAGTCTATATTTTTGATATATTTATAGAAAATAAGAAAAAATTTAAAAATTATTTTGATTCTGCCTAGTAAGAGCAAACTCATCATGAGAGGTATCAAAGTTTCAGGGAAATAAACTTTCAAACTTTTTATAATTTTTGGATTAAATTATAAAGATAATGAGATTGAAGGTTTAAAATGACTTTTAGGAGAAATTTAAAGGATTAAAAATTTTAACGGTATTCTTTTCAAAGCAAAATCAAAGTTAGGAGACCAAAAAGAAACCAATTGAAGTTACAATAAGTGTAAAGTTGTAAAGAAACTTACAATAAGTGTAAAGTTGGGTGACCACCATTACATTTAACCTGTAGGCAAATAAAAGTGATGATCTAACTATATGTTAATTGAGATATTTCTCTAAAGAGCAATATTGATCTATGAGCAAGCAACCATTTCGACTGCTGTGGTTATTTTTCCTTAAAATTGTGTTCGCTAATGAGTATAGTTGAAATATGATTATGAAGTACCTAGTTAAATGCATGTTAATTCACATTACTCTAAAAATTGCTAATAGATCAGGCATAAATGGATTATGCACTAAGACCTTGAAGATCAAGTCGAACTCCAATTCTCAATAGAAAGTAAATTCTCATCAAATTCATCGTAAATCATAAAACAAATATGAAAATCAAGTCAAACTAAAATCCTTGTAAAGGCAAATGAACATGTTAATGTTTTTTTTTAAAAAAAAATCAAGTGCCAATGCCATTTATATTTAACGGTACCGCACCATCAAGTAAATTTTTTGCCATGCATGTATCAGAGGAATAATAGCAATTTAAAAATGATCACTGATGAGGGTGCTCCGTATGTATTGCTCCAGCTTAGCACTTTGAGTTTGCAATGGTTAAACAACAATGGTGAGAAGGGTTTTGGGAGACCCAAAACTCCTCTGATGCCAAAGTCAACTTTTGGATTTGAGAGAGAATAATGCCTGAGAGCAGTGTATGGGATTGTAGTGAAAATGAAGGAGTGAAGTAAAGGGAAATGGGCAATCTTTAGCAAATATGGTTTATGATGCTTTTCTGGAAAGTGAGGAAGAAGAAAATGGACACCTGGTTCAGAGAAAAGAAGAGGAAGAAGAAGATAAAAAGAGAAAAGTTGGTGAAAAAGTTACCTCTCACTGCCGGGATTTTTCTTTTATACCTGGGTGAGATGATGACGTGTCAGGCCGTGGTTGATCGAGGTCCTAGGAGGCAGAGGGGTGGTTGGTGCACGTGCGGGTGCACTTCTTAAGGTGACAATGCTACCAAGGGGTAGAAGTTGATGGGAGGTGCATTAAATGCATGTCAGTACTAGTCTCTAAACTGGTGGGAGGGAAATTCCAGAGTAGAAGCCGGTGAGAGGGAATTTCCTTAGTAGAAAATAAATCTCTCTCAAGGAAATGTAAAACTCTTTATCGTATAGTGACATCCAAGCTAGCAAGTTAACAAGTAAAAAAGGCATGTAATGTGTTGGTGAAGTGAGACCTTTCTCACACATGTCCTTTTCTCATTGGAGGAATTTTTTATGTATCATCAATCACACCCAAAATGTTAAGAGGAACATGCTAATGAAGGATTATTAGGATCAATCTTCTCAGTTAAACAAGACATTCCATGAGGGATTTCATATTTTTAACATCTCCTTTAGATTATTCTGGATGCATTTTTGGTTTAAACATCTTCCATAGTCCAACTGCATGGATGTTGGCTCTTAACTTGAGCTTCACCTGAAAAACCTCCCAAAAACACTTTTTTCCCATTTTAAACATGGTTTAACATATATATTGTTTAAGCTTGCTCAACTTTATCATACCTTTCAGTCCTACCTCATCACCAAACCCACCTTTTGCATGCAATTACTCAATTACATTGTAGTAAGGAACTATTTGTTTCTCAAAACGTACACCCATACTCTGGAACTTCAACCGAGAAATCACTATTAAATCTCATTGCATTCACTAAAAAATAAATCTTCTTCCCAATTTCCTCTATATCATATATAAATAACCATGCACCCTCGTTTTTTTTCCAAAGAACCTTCAATGCTTCTCTATGAATCAACCCATGTTCGTATAAACAATTAACTATATGTTTTACTTTGAACTCTACTCTAAATGCTCCATGTACTCAAAATTTTTAATTTCATCGGGTCTCGACATTTCAGAGAGTTAAGTAAATTCCAGACAGATTGACCGTTCACCTAATTCTAAACCAAGAATTTTTGGCTCCCTGTTAATCTTTTTATAACCAGCTCTCTGCTAAAACCCAAATCCTCAAACTCTTTTATCAATGTCGGCATCAACCTATTTTTGATCCCATAGCCTAAAACCACAGGATGTGAACTGAAAATCCAATCAACTTCATCCCTAGGCCGAATCCCAATTTGTACTAAAAATTCTATTTTACTCTGCATTTCACTTCTTTTCATTGTAATCACCCTAGGAAAATTGGTCCTCTAGTACCCTCCTTATAGTACTTTCATTAAAATCTAAACTCTTTTAAACAGTCAAACTCTTATTAAACCCATTTGGATCAATCTAGATTCAAAAACCTTTTACAATGTGCTAAAACACTCTTTATCATAATTGGGGAAAACATGTTTCCCAATTCTTCCGAAATTCAAATTCCAAAATCCCTGGACATTTAGTAATAAGTTTCTTTACATGGGATTTTGAAGGATAAGAGAAAATGCAGGGATTTCTCAATATAATGTGTGTTGGAACTCAAAAAGAAAGTGATATATACTAATGAATCTATGGAGTTGAGATAGTGGGTAACCATATCTTTGGAAGTTATTGGCAAGGGACATCTGTTACCTATACTGAGATTGATTCAGGAAGTTAGGTTTCATGGATAGGGAGGAACTGCGATCTTCCTCTTCCATTTAGATAAGTGAGGATCAGTTTTATGGGTGACATAAAGTGATAGAGTGTGGTTCTAATAATGGTTTTAGTGGCCATTTATCAAGTTCAGAGTGAAGGAAAGGCTCTCTTACTATAAAAAATTTTCTCACTTTGTTTCTTAAACTACCAGGCAGCCTTGCTGCTTTCATCACTATAACTCTAAAAAACATAAAAGTCTCACTGTTAATACTGTCATTAGTAGACACTATACATATATCAAAATATAAATATAAAATAATTAATTTTAATAGAATAACAACTATAAATAAACTAAAAATAAAACTTATCACAATAACCTTATTTTCTTTATGTTGGCTAATTTTTTGTATTTTGAGTAATTGCTAGTGTGCCATAAGAGAAATTCCTCAAAATAAAACTGACTTCTTTCAGATGAAATGGAGTTCCTAAACTCCTTTAACACAATTCATTTGGATTTCAGACAAATAATATAGATTGATGATAAATAAACTATTGAATATTTTAAAGGGAAATTGTATTAATTTTTGAGAGCTTAATACAAACTAAAAGGCAGATAAAAAAGGAAGACAATGCTACTAAAAGAAAATGATAGTGATTGCTAAAATTATTAGTTGATAATGATTGTTGATTGTTGATGATGATTGGTAAAGATAGATTGTTGATGATTGTGTCTCTATTCTTGATCTGTGTTCCTTATAAAGATTCTTGCTTGCAGACTACTTCTTCAATTTATTTCTCCAGCTCAAGAGTCTTCCATTTCTAGGTGAAAATAAATTCATGTAAATTACAACCTTCATCCCCAAGCTGATCTTTTTCCCTAAGACATTCTCGTCTCCAGAGTCTTCTTCTTCATCAATGCACAAATAATCCTAGAATCTTCTAGCAAATATTTTATGGGTTGGGTTTGTTGTTCAATTATGGGCTTTAATTTTAGAAAATTTTATTTTTGGCATAAATAATGTCCCCATATGTAATTAGCTTGGGCCAAGTCCAATGCTAATTCACATGTAAAATACAAGTCAGCTTAGACTCTCTTCTCCTCTATGATTATATGCAAGATCAAAAGTCAAACTTGGCTTGATAACCCAATTTATACAAAAAGGCAATGAGGAATATCACCAACAAAAGGCCCAATATCAGCATCACCATATGACAAAAATGAGCTCTCTACACTTTTAAAGCTCTCAAGCATATTCTTCTTCAGCAAAAAATTCAAATTCGATTTCTCCTTAATTTTTTCAGATTCCCTAAGAAAAAACCTAGTATTACTTCAGTAAATCTATGCCTACATTTTCAAATTATTTTCAAAATTCAAATACCCAAAGAATTCATTGCTCAACATCCATTACACCAATTTTAATTCCCTCACATTCACAACTTCCAAGGTTCAAAAATTTCTAATTTTATCTTCCTGAAATTTTATTTATTTATTCATTTTTTCCTTTTCTCATTTTTTTCTTCTTCTTCTATTTTGCTTTTCTCTTTTTTCGGTCACTCACTTACCTCCTTCATCTCTACCGGATAACAGCTTACCTCCGCCACTGCACTCAGCTCCAATGAGTGACAGGGGATTGCCGCCCAGTCTTCACTATAGATTGCTGCTAACGTCAAGCAACTTACTATCGCAAACCAGTGAGTAGCTAGCGCTACTCCTCCTTTTGGCATTGAGACACCCAACGATAAGCAACGAAACGCTGCTGCTGTTGTCGGTCTTCTGCTGGGTAGCACCTCTACCAGCGCTGCTCCTTCCTTATGCAAACCGTCAGTTTGTTGCTATTGTGTCAACACAAATCACAACCCCACTTCAACTAGCCCGCTTTTGCCATCGATTGAAGATCAACCACCAGCGCAGGCAACAAACATCAAGCCTCAGCAAAGTAGGGCTGCTACAAACTCTAACCTTTGCACCTTCTCAAGCAAAAGTTCAACAATTAAAATTCATTCAAGGAAAATATTAAAACACGATATTTTGATTTTCCTTGTTAATTTCTAATCCGAATGCATTGTTAAAGATCTAAATTTATTGCTTTATGATTTTGAGATTTTGTGATGCTCAATTGATCATTTTTGGAGGTGAAGTTTGTGCTCTTATTTCTAGGAGAAATAAATTTTTGTTTGAGAATATTTCACAATTTTATTTGATAAATATTTATTAAGTCAAATTCCACCAATTTAATGATTTTCTTTGGCTATTTTGATCCACCTATGATTTCCTTAATACTATGAATTCTAAATGATGAGGCTATTTTACAAATGCATTTTAATGGAAGGAGTTAATTGATTTTGGCTCTTAACTCGATTGCGTTTTGGCAATTTTTATGCCAAAATAATCTTAGCATCTCTTACTTGAATAAAAGCATAAGTTTAGGCATTTAATGCACTCATTTTAGCCGAAAATTCACATATATTTCGTCTACTTTTGGTTTGCGATTGTTTGCATCACTTGTTGGCAACATAATGTAGCTTTTATCTTGAGAAAAATACAAATTTGCTTGAGCATTTGGGTTGACCAAATTTTGTTTAACCAAAAATAAATTTTAGGTTCTCCATTAGACATATTGCTCCAAGAAATTTTAATTGGCATTTAGATAATTTGCTCTTTAGCGGGAAAACTTGGTGCACTTAATTTATCGGCCTTTCTTTGCCTTGTGATTTGCTAAATTTTATATACTAGAATATTGCCTTTGGCAAAGCATAATGCAAAGCTTGGGGAATATGTGTTTGATGTTAATGTTTGAGCTGGAAAAAAAATTAAATTTATAAATTTTGATATGCTTTTTCCTCAATTAATTTGGTATTTTATTTGGTGGTCTTGACACTTAATGCTCTTGCTCCCTTTTAGCCAAAATTTCAATTTAATTTTAGCTTGTTTTAGCTTTGAAACTCAAGAATTTTGGCTTGAATTTTGGTAATTTGTGATCTTGAAGATGGGACATATCCTTATTTTGCCATAGCAAAAATCTATTCATGACCAATTTAATGTTTTGTTTTGATCACTTTCCAGTGAACTTGAAGCAAGTGGCCATGTTCTGCTTTCTTTAGTCGAGAATTTCAATTAGCCTAACTTGGCCAATTATTTTGAAAATTTTATGGGCTCTTTATAAGGACGAACACCATTTGTTCCAAACCTTTATGCCTTAATCAAGTTAGAAAATTTGATTTACACTTGGTCCTTCAAATCTTTTCCAAATTTTAGCTGAACTACAAAAATTTTCGGCTTCAATATTGCAACATAAGTTTTTATTTTAGCATAATGTGCCAAAATAGAGTTGTGGGGAATAAATATTATTCTTGACCTCTCAAGCCAAAAATAAAAATGCAAATTATGATTTAATTAATTCTTGTCCTATTTTGGCTATTGAAGCCAAAATTAATTTCCTTTAATCTTTGGTGGAATTTTATTGTGCCACACTTCTTTAAGTCATGCTTAGCCATATCAATTATTATCTCCATAGTTATATTTATATTTGCTCCTGTTGCCAAATTTTGAAAATATTTTAGGAAAATTTCCATGGATTTAGTTTCCAAGCATATTAAAATGGCTAAATTAATGTCACTTTCTAGCACCATTTTTTAGCTTCAAGTTTATTGCTGCATCTTATTTTCTTAAGGCCCTAGAGCCTTAAAAATGTATTTATCAAGCCAAATATCTTGGTGAAACCCTTATATTCTTATCGAATTTTGGCCAACATTGAGGAACCTCTTTTTTGGCCAAAATATTTAATACTCTTAAGCACACCATAAAATTCACCCCAAACTTCCTCTGTAATTTAATTCTCAAGCTAAAGATTTTTTTAGCCTTTTAGGCCAAAATAAATTTATTAGAATTTTATCTTGCCTTTCCCTGAGAATTTACCTCTCTTGCATTGGGGAATATCATCCAAATGTACTACTTTCTTTTTTAGGACTGCTTTCCAAAATTTATTTTGGCGAGAATTTGCCAAAATCTACTCTTTTGGGATCTATACATTTAATGCATCTACATACAGTACTTCTTTGGTTAATTATATCCTCTCTTTCTGTATGTCAAATTCCTTGGGGAAAAAGCTTACCACCTATCTTCCTGTGCAAATTCTACTTGGTTAGCTAGTAAGGACTAGTAAAAATATTAGAGCACCATTGCAAACTAGCATGTGGTTTAGAAAACCACAAATACCTCATTATATTCTTATTTTAGAAAACCATTGCAAATTTTCTTATTTTAGCAATAAATAGCCAAAATAATGTCTACTTGCTTAACTCATTATATTCCAAGGCACTTATTATTTTAAGGCCAAATTATTCATTTATCTAGCCTTTAATTTGTGATTTATTTGCCTAGGAATTATGCAAATATTCATTTGCTCTTAATTGTACTATGCACCTTGGGGATTTTTTATTTTACTTTGAACTTAATTTGTGTACATCCTTTTAATTGCTTGTCTGTTTCAATTCAACCTTTCGCATTACTGATCACACCACAAACGTACACCATAGCCATGCATTATCAAAATGTCAAATTTTTAGTCGTTATGCTACTGAAATTTTGTCAACACATCACCATTCACAGTATTTATTCCACACACTAAAGAAATACACTAGACAAAAACAACAGTAAATAAAAACACACCAAAAATTCAAACTTTGCTAAATAAATAGAAACACACCACAACTTACAAAATTCAAACGTTATTTATTTAAAATAATGGCTACCAAGCCAATTTTCAAAACCCAAAAAGCAAAATACTGCCATCAAGCAGCAAATTTCTGGCTAGAGACTAGTTATTTATTTATTTATTTATTTAGCTTTTATTTTCCTACATAGTGGGACATATTTTTAGTTCCACCTCCTTCGAAATCCTTTTTAGGCTTAACAGGGAGGTAATATTCAACTACTTGATATGCAAAATAATCTTTTTTAAAGCTCAGAATTTCAATTGGATTCTCCACAAAGAAGTCACTAAGGAATTTTTTGTTATCAATATTAATTGGAAATAACATTATTACATTAATTACGTCTCCTAATGACTTTTCTAGGATGACCCATTCTATTTCTCCTGGGGAAGTTGCCCCCCGAGTGTGGAACCTGGTGAGACCTTCCTTAGCCTTTTACATAAGTGACTCCCTTTTGTTAGAAAGTGGATAACCTATAGCTTTAGGCCTAAGTTTAACCTCAGCATTAGGTTGGATCTCCTATTCTTCAAATGCCCTTTGTCTCTGCAGTCTTCTTTTATGTGTATAAGTCAATGGCTGAGAAAACTTCATGTGCTCCACCTTCTGCCACTACTTGTTTGGTGGAATAGACTACAACACCATGAATCTAGGTTGTACAGGTTTTCATCCTTCCTTTGCTTGGAACTATACTTATTTCTGAAGAAATTTAGAGCAAGTGTCCTTTTGTCTGGAGCTAAAAATTTATTATGAGGAATTGGCCTCCAATAATTTTCAAACCTCTTTGGATTCATGTCTGAAAGCTAAACCGCCTCCTCTTTCTTTTTCAAATCCACATTGATAGATTTGGTTGATGCCATTGAGGAAAATGAATTTTCCTCTATCAACTTTGCCTTCTTTTCTGCATTCAAGTTTATTCCCACCCTTGAGGATTAAGGAGAAGGCAAATAGACTTAATGCATCAGTATTTGACCTTAAGGAACTATTTTTTGGCCTTATGGAATTGGTTGTTCCTCAGGTGAAATGTCACTTTCTATGTTTTGTCCTAGTCCTTAGGGAAGTGATTCTTAGCCCTGGGGAAAAAGGCATCTGAGTCTGGGGATTTGGCATGTACCTTAAGGAATGTTGCCCCCTGTGTCTCTTCCTTCTTGTTCATATATTCCTAGCTGCAAGGCGGGGTTAATTCTTTCTTCAATGACTAATTGAATTCCTTACAAAATTTTTACAGAATTGCCAAACTCCTCCTGGGCCACCTTTGGTTTGGATACAGTATCTTGTTTGGATAACTGCTCATTCCTTTTGGAAAATGCTTGCACAACATGTAACATTTTCTCAAAATTTTCAATACAAGAAAAGCTAGCATGCTTCAGACAATTAACCATATGAGGTATTGCATCCTGTAGAACTTTTTTAAGAGCTTGAGAATTAGTACTCTTAACAACTGTAACATCCTTATTTTCATCCATAATTAATATTATGTGAACGTATGCATTTTAAACCATTCCATTTGACTATGCGTATTTTTCATGAATTGAATCTAGTTGACTTGTTTACATGAGTAACCTTAGGGACTAAATTGAGCTTTAGCATGGAAGGAGGATTAATTTGAACTTTTCCTTAATATTTGATTAAAAATATTATTATTGTAATAATAATGATAATGATGATGATGATAATAATAATAATATTAGATAGTGAACATTTTGAGTGGTAGGAGGAAAAATAGAACTCTACTTGTTTAACTTAACTTATATGTCTCTTAACATTAAATAAATTAGTTAATTAAAATAAATAAGCAAATAAAAAGGGAAAAGAGGGCTGGAAACGTAGAAGAGGAAGAAAAAAAAAAGGAAAGAGTAAAGGGAAGAAAAGGAAAAGAGAAGAAGAAGAAGGAAGAAAAAGGGAAAATTTTAGGGTTCCTAATTTTGGCTTAAGGTAAGTAATTTTATTTTAATTTCTTACATAATTATTCCTTCTTAATATATTTATCATGATAATTAGAAGGAATTAAAAGGAAAAATAGGTTAATTGAAGATGAATTAAAAAGGGAAATATGTTAATTGATGTAGAAGATAAATATGGTTCTTCATGCTGAAAATTCTGGTTTTCAGCTGAAGATTGTGCT
>CATIWM010092136.1:0-16560 GCA_949671775.1 Mallotus repandus | reverse complement strand
AGTTCTTTAGGCTATGCCTATTTATCCTATGATTGCAACCAATTTCCCAATTCTTACTTGTAAGGAGATTGACAAGGTGGTTAGAGATTTTGTTTGGGGTTTTACTAATGAAGCAAGAAAAATGCATCTGGTTAAATGGGAAGATGTATGCAAGTCGAAGGCCAAATGAGGTTTGGGTCTCAGGAAAGTAGAAGACTTAAACAAAATCTTTCTCATGAAGCTTGGGTGGAGATTCTTATCTAGCCAAGATGCCTTATGGACCAATTGTCTGAAAGGTAAATATGTTAATCCTGATTTGGGAATTAATAATTTGAAAACAAAAACTGACTGCTCAAATGTGTGGAGGGGCCTGTGTTCAGTATGGGATATAGTCCTTAGAGGGATTTCTTAGAACCTTGGAGATGGTCAATCGGTTAACTTTTAGAAAGACAATTAGGTTGAAGGTCTCGCTCCTCTCAGCACCATTGCGATTCAAGACATTCCTCATGCGGAGATAAACCGAACCGCTTCTTCTTATGTTACAGATAATGGGCAATGGAAATGGTGCGAATTTCAACAATTCCTTCCATAATACGCTCATGCCAGACTAGCTTCTATGATCCCACTTTCTAAAGACAATGGCTCAGACAACATCTACTGGAACTTCTCTCCTTCAGGAAAATTTTCTACTAAATCTACTCTTGAACTGCTAGATGGCGACAATATCATGAGTTCTGATCCTAAGTGGTTGAAGATTTGGAAATGGAGGGATCCTCAGAGAATTAGATCTTTTCTTTGGCTACTGATCAAAGATAAGCTGCCTACAAGCCTGTTGTGTTATAACAGAAAATCATCCTTTCACCAATTTGTTCTAGGTGTGGGATGGATAGTGAATCAGTTATTTATACACTGAGAGATTGTCCTTCGGCCCAAAGAATTTGGAGTCAGGTTCTTCCTCCTTATGGGTTAGCGCATTTTTATAATATGAAGGTGCAAGACTGGATTTCTAAGAACATTGGCAATAGAAGGAGAGCTGATAATGGCTTAGATTGGAGTCTCACCTTTGGAGTAACAGTTTGGTTCATCTGGCAATGGTGAAACCAATATGTGTTCTACAACCAAGACATGTTGATCCATATCTGATGCCAAGAAATCACTAAAGCAATAGATATCACTCTCGATATAGTTGCACGTCATGTGACTCCTCAACAAGCTTGTGTTTGGAAACCTCCTGACATAGGCATCGTGAAATTAAACACTGATGGTAGTTGTTTACTGATGTCCTCAAAAGCAAGAGCTGGTGGACTCTTTCGTGACCACAACGGAAACTTGTTACTCGAAAATGTCCAAGGATGCGGTGTTTGTTCCCCCCTAGAGTCTGAACTTTAGGGTGTTTTAAGTGGGCTAAGAATTGCCCAGCAGCGGGGTTTTAAAAAATTAGTCATTGAAACCTATTCCCTCTTGGCATTGGAAGCCATTAATGGCCGAAAGGATTTTTTTGGCAACAACAGCAACTTGGTATGATCCATTCTACATATTTCACAAGGAGAAGGTGAATTTACTTGTATCTTCCAAGGGAGAGACGGTAACACTTATGCTGATTGGCTTACGAAGGAAGGTGCTCTGTCTTACGCTGATCTGTAAGTCCTTCTCAGTCCGTCTGTGGCTCTTAATGATCTTCTTATGTATGATTGTAATAATTTGAATTTTGCCTGGTCTAGCTCTATTTAGTTTTTTGCTCTTTGTTGTGTTCGGGCTTTTTACCTTGTTTATTAAAAAAAAGAATAAAAAATATACTTTCAATTAAATTAAAATTTTTGTTAGAGATAAGATAGAAGTTAACCTAATTAAAATAGCAAACATACTTTCAATTAAATTAGAATCATATTTTAGTTAATTCACTTTTTATTAAAAATAAAATAGAAGTTAACCTAATTAAAATAGAAAATAGACTTTCAATCAAATTAAAATTATATTTTAATTTATTTAATTTATTTTTTGTTAGTAAATGACTAAATTATCCAATTTTTATATAACAGTGAGTGAAGACTTTTTCGTAATTTTGCCTATCCTCCTTCGTGTATATATATATATATATATAATATTTTAGTTTTATTGAGCACTCTTTTTTTTTTACATAAACTTAAAATAAAAAAAGTTATTGATCCTTTTTCTTAACACAACTGACAAAATTCTTTTAAATAATTTTACATATTTATACATCACACTATGAACAAATTTGCATGAAATGAATTTGTAAAATTATTAAGTATATATAGATTATAAATGAATTAGAAAATAAATTATTAATTTTTATTTTAGAGAGTAATTTGTTATAAAATAACAGGAGCATTTAACTAGTTTAGAAAATAAATTAAAACATGGCAATCTATTCCATTCAAAGCAATTAAGTTGTGAAATAAAATAATTGTATCAATTAGAATTGAACTAATTAACCAACCCCAACTAAACCCATAAAAATCATAACTTCATACAATCGATTCACAGCTCTATACAATTGATTTTGGCTTGTGTTGATGTGTTCTCAAGGGACATGAACATTCTCACTCGAAGAGAAACCAATCTGCTAATCTTCTCTTGCAAAACCCTCAACTGATTTGAGCATTCCTTAAACTGATTTAGAATAGTCAGGATGGACTGGTCAAGTTACTATTTCAATTTCCAAATTCTATAAAGTTGAAAAAAACCAGTGGTTGATGATCCTGAGACTTTTACTATCATAGAAGTATATCCCATGATAACAGTGATGCACTTCAGGGTCTGGAAATTATGATTTAGAAGCAAGAGAACCCAAGATGAGTTTCTAATGAATGGGTGCAAGATTGTAATGATTTGGAGGCATTTAAATCAATAAAGTCTGGAGCAGCGAATTCTGGGTATTCCATCTTTTGTGGGATTGTTGATATCATGTTCACGCAAGTAATGGGGGGCAAAATTTTAGGCGTTTGAAGACACATTGTGGATGAAAGATTCAGATATTGTGGCAATGGCGATGCAGAAGTTAGCAAATAGAGTCAAAGGGATGAAAGTGAGATGTTTTTATGCTGTGCAATATCAGGATACCACGTTATAAAATGTACAAATGTAAAACCGTTACTAGCAAACAACTCTATAGTTTCTCAATATCACGTAAAAAAAACACAACTAAGCAAAAAAATCACTAACAATTCAATAAATCACAAAATAAAAATAAAAATCAGTCTTCCACATTACTTTAGAAAATAACCAAAACAACAGGACATTCTGCTTGTATTACTTTAAAAAATCAGTCTTATAAATTCCTACAAAACCAGTCAACAAAATACTTTCTGTTACTATGAGTTCCAAAGGGATGTTATATATATACAACACGAAGAAAAATTATACCTGTTAATTAATGGTGTCTTTTAGATTTGGATCTGTTCATGAAATATATTCCAACTATACCCACAGAAGTCGTAAATCCAAAAAATATATTCTCGACTGTGTTGTTAGCTCAAGAAGGAAGCAAATCATCAACGTCCTCTTGCAAAATCCTTAATTCACTTGAGAACTCCTTAACCATACCATCAAGTTCCTCCAATTTCCTCCTTTCTGCATCATTCAGTGGTATAGCCTGAAGCGCATTATTAATGTTCTCCTGCATAATCCTACATTGACTCAACAACTCCTCAACCACACCATCAAGTTCCTCCAATTCCCCATCATTCTGTAGTATAGCCTCAAGTACATTAATACTTTTCTGTAATCCTCAATCCATTTATCTCCTCCTTTATTATATTATCAGCATCCTTCAAACTTCTGATATTATATTTAACTTCGGTTTCATTCAATGGGTTAGGATTAGCACCTTGCATGATTGTTTAAGAAATAAGGTTGCGAATAAAATTTTTTACATCAATTTTGGGGATGCAAGAGTTCGATACAAATTGCAATTCTATACATTAATGTATCTCTATTTCCTAATTAGAAAAATTTTCCACTATAAGTAATTGTATTCTTGCACGAAAAGTTATACATATTTATTGAGTGAAATAAACCTATTAATTAATCTAAGTTAAATTAGGAAATAAGTAAAAATTTAAATCACATCCTACAATAGAAATAAAAATGAGGGGAATACTAAGGTTAATTTGTTTTTAAGAGAGTCTTGCGTACACGGGGTGTATTACACCAAATGATAGAATTCAAGACACATAGAATTCAAGACATATGTTTTATCTTATAAATCCTACTACTCGGTGTATATACCCAGTGTAGGCAAAAAAAAAATTTTTTTTTTTTTTATTTACTTTCACTTTATTTTAGAAAATTTATAATTTAAAATTGCTAATGGGCTGTGAATACACTTTTCCTTTAAAATCAAGTGTCAGGTGGTGTATAAAAATTTCATACAAACTATTTAACCTTTGTTCTCTCATAGGAGACCTAATGAATAATACATAATACAACACTTTATTTTTGTTTAAGTTTTTGTGTTGAAACTTGTTTAATTTTTTTTAAGGTTTAGTTGTGTACTAATTTGTTTATTTTCATGTTCACTCGCTACATCATAAATTTAGAATTTTTTTTAACTGATCAATAAATTTAAAATTAAAATTTAGTTGAGTTGAATTGTTTTTATATATATTTTAAACTAAAATGTAGAAATAAATAAAAGCTATAGAAATAAAGTGTGTAAGTTTAGAGTATTTTTATCATAATAAATGCAAATCTTAAAAGTGTAAGATTTAATTAAAATTATATTAAATTTAATAGATTTTGAATTAATTATAAAATTCTAAGTAAATTTGTATACGATTAATTTATGAAAATTTATAACAGCAACATAAGAATAGAAAATCAATTTTCCTAAAAATACTGAAATTAAAAAAACATTGCCTGATAATAACATATAGACATCAACCCCTAAAGCGGAATACAACATAACATGCACAAAGGAATGATCATTTTACAAAAATTTCTTCACCTGGGTCCTGATAGAAGTGATGGCAGTACTGAAGTTGTAGTTGCCAGCTCTGCCTCTCTTCTTATTGCAGCCATTGTTGAAGAAGTATGGATGCTGTAGTCTAGATCAGCTTTCATATCCATTGAGCCCTCCAAAACCTTAACCACAACTGACATGGAAGGCCTTCTTCTGCAGTCTCTTTGCAAGCACCAAATTGCAACTTTCATTATCTTCACAGCTTTCGATCTGTGCACTTCCATATGCTCAATGCACTTGTCAACCATATCAATCAATTGATTCTCCTCTGCCTTTTTCATGAAAACAGGGAGCAAATGCATGAGCTCTTCAGGCTGCTGCCTATCTACATTTTTTCTTCCGCATGCTATTTCCATTACTACAATGCCAAAACTATAAACATCAGCCTTCTCTGTGATGACTGAAGTAAACAATTCAGGAGCCATATATCCTGGGGTTCCTCTCATTGTAGTCACAGCCCGACTTTGATCCCTGTCGATCAACCTTGACAACCCGAAATCAGATATTTTGGCATGGAGATTTTCATCCAACAGGATGTTTTGGGGTTTTATATCAAGATGAACTATTTTCTTTCTGCATTCATGATGGAGGTAAGCCAGGCCCTTTGCTATGTTCAGGATAATTGTTGCTCTAGTTGGCCAATCTAGAGGAGGGTGCTGTAGTTGCCTCCAAAAAATCCACACGTCCAAGGACCCGTTACACATGAACTCGTATACTAACAGCCTGTGCAGATTTTCTGCACAAAATCCAATTAGCCTTACGATGTTATTGTGGTGGATGCTTCCTATGGTCTTCATTTCTGCTAAGAATTCCTTCTTCCCTTGGACTAAAGAGTCTAGGCGCTTAACTGCAATCTTCTGTCCCTCTTTCAACCTTCCTTCAAAAACAGACCCAAACCCTCCTTCTCCAAGCTTTTTCTGGAAATCCTCAGTCGCTATTTTCAACAATTCATATGTAAATCTCAAGGGCAATCCTGATAGCTGATCCGAGTAATTTTCCATTCCTTCCTCACCATTTCTTTTGTTCCTTATAATCATAATACTGCACCCAAGGATCAGACCTGAAACAAGGAAGGTTCCAACAGCTGATGCTACTATAATTTTACTATGCTTATAAGAACCTCTTTTTCCATGGTGCTCCGATTTTGCAGAAGCACCAATCACTTTTTCAGATATCTTAATGAAGGCATATGACTGATAATTATTTCTTTTCTTTCCGCCATTTATAAGTGTAAGAACCGGTGAGGGTATAAAACAATTCCCGTGTGAAAAATTATAGAGATATTGAAACAGAGCAACTTTGCAAGAACAGTTTTTCAAGCATGCTTCTTTACAGCTCTTCATATCTGTTCCTCTAAGAACTGCAGCATCAGGGTTAACATAACTAAAATGGTAAACTTCTTTATATGGAAAAAGATATGGGGATTGGGAAGATTGGCTTTGGGGATCTTCGCAAATGGCTGGGTATTTCTCTATGCATTTGCCAAACTCATTCACATATCCTTCAGGACACGAACATATGCCATCTGAGCATAGCTGCACATCACCACAACTTGTTGGGTAATCACATTTGCTTAAATATTCATCCAACAGATCAATTGAATAGCCCATATAGTCACTGACACCAAGCATGAGATGCCCATTTGAATCGATTTTCATGTAAGGCGTTTCTGTATTAACTAATGTTAAGTTAAAAGGGAACGGCTCATAAGCTGCAGGTGTAGAGAAGAATAAAGCAAGAGTGCCGTTACCATATCTAGAGAAATTTAATTCAATGGATTTGACCATATTTCCACCGAAAGCTACATATCTGAAGTACATTTTTGGGGCATTAGATTGGTCCTGGTAGAAGGCAAACAGGCCTTGAGACGTTACAGAGAGATAAAAGTTTCCTTCAGACATGTTGGTTTCTGAAGCGGAAGCAACCAGCCTCTGCCCGGGCACAAGTTTCTGCCCCAGATGCAGTGTGTCCGTAGGATGATCAAAAGACTGCCACACAGTCTCGTTACTGTTACCATAGAGCACAAGGTTTCCTTTTTCCATCATCTTTATGCCTACAACAGACCTATTAGATGTGTTTGTAGACCAAACTGAAGTTCCATCTGTATCTCTCAGCTCCAAATTTCCATCTAAGAGTAACTGCAAGATTGCATCCTCACCGACTGGTCTGTTTCTGTTCGCACTCCATGTAACATCTCTAAAAGACAAAAGTCCATCGTGTAATGTATCAACTAGCCCAACGACAAAAAAGGAAGAAACATATTCCTGCTCAGGGGAGATAAATCCACAAGCAAAAACAACACCAGCACTTGGGTTCTCAGCTAACAATAATATTCTTTGAGGCATGAAAAACCGGGGAGATGGTATTGACCGATTATTGTTGATCCAAGATTTGGGTACTTGGGCTGTAGAAGGATAATGAAATTCAGCGTGCAGGCAGCTTGCAAGAAGTAAAATGATTACAGCCTGCAGAACATTATTCCAAGAAAATATCTCCATTTGACTGGATGAATTTTCTGCAGTACGGATATTAGCATGTGGTGCACTTTTAAACATTAAAGTAGGAAGAGGATTAGCATTAGGTCGTTTGTTCCAAGTCCAACCTGACCAATTAATTAATGCAATTCCACGCGTAAAAGATTGATTTTCTATTTTAGAAAATGACATATTTGGAAAACTGGCACTCAGGAGCCCACATTTATTTTATTTTATTTTAGGACAAAGATATTTGTTCGCTGGCCCATAACAATCACCAAAACGTACTTATATTTATTTATTTATTTTTTTTCTCATTTAATTGTTAAAAAAAATTTACACTCTTCGGATGATGAACTTCTTGCACGATAGATTTAATCGTGTCCAATTTAGAATTTAGATCTAAAAAAAATTTTTTTTTTAAATTGAACTTTCAAAAAAAATATTTTAATTCAAAAAAACTATAAAGGACAAAGAGGTAATCGTAGCTACCATCGACAGTACTATTCGCGTCGATGATAGCTAGATGCTACAAGAAAAAAAAGATTTAGAAACAGCCAAATCTATTTCTAATTCCGTAGCCATTCGCAAATAGCGACAGAAATAGAAACGGAAATATTCTATTTTAAAAAAACTCCTTTCTAAATTTTAGCAACATAATTTTCATGTCCATTTCTAATTTTTGCAATGGATAAATTCCGTTTCTAAAAAATAGCGACCAAATAGAAACGACAATTCCATTTCTAAAGTTGTAAAATAGAAAGAGAATTTCTGTTTCTAATTAGAAACAAATAAAATTTCATCACAAATTTAAAGCCGGATGTTCCGTTTCTAAATTAGCTACAAAAATATTTCCATCGTTTCTATTTTGTTAAAAATTGAAATGGAACATCCGTTTCTAAAATAACAACAGACTAAATTTCATTTCTAAAATTGAAACAAAAAATCCATTTCTAAATTGAAATGAACATAATTCCGTTTCTATTTTGTTCAAAATTGAAATAGAAAAATGAATGGAAACAAAAATAATTCCATTGCTATTTTAATCAAAATTGAAATGGATATAATTCCGTCACCTATTTAGCTACTTTTTTTTTGCAAAAATTATTTTAATTGTTTATTTGCATTGAGCAAAAATCTTTATTTTGTTCCCATTATGATTCTCAATTAATTGGGCTATAATTTTTCATATATACATAATAAGAGTTTGAATACACCCATAAATTTTATTTTCATATTACATATATATAAATGTCAATAGCATACAACAAAATTTAATACAACAATCTCAAATATAAAATTAAAAAAAAAATACTACTCAAGATAGTTACATGTATGCTCAGAATCAAAATGAGTAGTCATCTCTAGAGATCTGGATGGATCTACAGCTAAAGGTTGAGAAATAGATACCAGAGTAAGCATATACATAATCTGTTAAATACAATTAAATACAGCAAACAAGCAATTAAAATACTTAAAATTTTATTATTGTTAAAAAAGCATACAAGAGTATTAGGTAGTTCAATCTCTTCTCACCACCATAAATTTTTCAAAAAAATTATACATTTATATTTACCAAAAACATTGCATTGCGAGCATATTAAATTTCCATTAAATTTACATCACAGACTTTAATAAAAGGTTGTTTTTAAAATTTCACCAAATTATTATTATTTTGATAATCACCAATTCTTCCAAATTTCACTAAAAGTTCAAGAACTCGATGTGCTACAGAAGTCCCATTCTTCCAAATTTAGAAAGAGAAAAAGAGCATTTAGCAAAAGAAAAGAAATCATGCCTTGAATTTGCAGAAATTTAATTCAAATTGAACTACTCTTACACATGATTTATTCATCTGAACAAGTGCTCAATGTTAAATGCCACAAAAATCAAATGTAAAAAGAGATGATTTTGACTTGATAACTTACAATTTGGAGTTTAACAGTTTTCCCATCCTGCTCCACAGTTCAAATTTTCTACAAATAATTCAAACATTGTAATGAGAGTAAGTTACAATTCTAATATAAAATCAAATAACCAAACCCACAATATATCCTATCAAATCCCCGCATGCCAAAATCTTCAATCACCCATAAAATATCCAACAATTTTGTCCCTAAATAAATTTTATATTAAATTTTCATATATCAATTTGATGTATTTATGATTAAATTTTTTAAAATATCAAATGCAAAACTATTAATAATAAAATTTACTTTTAAGGCCTAATTAATTGATAATTGAAAAAAAAAAAAATTCAATGCATGAAATCTAGAATAACTATTAATTATATCTAGAATTGTGTATTTGGTTCTTAACTATTAGTTTGAATTTTGAGATCAAATTAATGTCGGATAATGAATTTTTTTTAGTGTATGTTAAGCCTTAACAAATGAAGATATAAATTTAATATGATGTTACAAAAATGATTTTGATACTATATGATATATATTCAGTATTATGCTTGAGGACTTGGTCCAATACCACCTTACCTGCTATATATATATATATACATGGATCACAATTCACACATACCCAATAGTTCATATAGTGCAAATTCAAACAGAATGCACCCACCTGTCCTCAAGATGACGTTCAAAACCCTATCAATAGTCTCAATATTTTAACACCCCCAATGCCAAAAATGGCATCCAACAAATTATATTTAATTAAGGTTTAATGGAGAACAATCAGACCCACCACCACGCCCTTAAACAATTGACCATGTCCTCTTTAAATTTCCATACCTCCTAATCATTCCCATTAGGCTATGTCCTAACCATGGGATGGGGTACGAGACTATCTTTATCAGTGGCCCAGTCTCATCATTTTTATATTGATAGGCACCATTTAACCCAAGCTTTCAAATGACAACCGTTATAGACTTATAGTGAAAATATTTTTGAGAGAAGACATCAATTGGGTTTCATGAACTCAATCATGCAGTGCATGAACAAGTGAAGGATACCAGATGGATTTATGCACCAGTAGATACAAATAACAGAACAAAGTCATACAGTCCAAGCAGTCCTACTCATCCACCTAATTTAATGTAAAACTAGTTCATCTAGTGGCCCATAAATATGCGACAATCTAGATAAAAAGGCATCATTTCAACCATCAAACTAGAATCTAATTCATTATTAAGTACTCAAGGTTGACCATATGCATGAATTAAGAGCTAAACAGAAAGAACGCAAATATAAAGTTGAGACAGATATTTACTCTTGAATTGGAGTTGATCCTTTGATGGAAAATGCAATTTTACTTTGGCAAGCAACATTGGATATCCCTTTGTTGAAAAACCTTGGAGAAACGCCTTTTCTGCGTCCATTGATCTAGCAATCAAGAATCTCATTAATGTCATTTCCAAATATCCCAGCAAAGTCAAAAGTCAAAACCTTTCAATGAAAAACTAAAAAGCCCTTAAGAAGAAAGCAAAGCAACACACCTGGTAATAAAATATTGGTACCAGTAATTTTCAGTTAAAAGAAATTCCACCATTATTTAATAGTTTTGCATTAGTGACTATTATTCTCTATTAATATAGTCTTCAATCAATTGTTTTCTCCTTTGCATTAGTGACTATTATTCTCAGTTAACATGGATAGCCCTATCAACACAAGTCCACAGCTATTTCAGTTTTTCATAAGTGGTTCCTATCACGTTTTTACGATATTGTTTAGGCTTGTTCCTTCCAAAATTTAGGATTTATAAGAAAAACTCAGCACATAACTTAAACTATGATGTTCAATTATATCAGTAGCAATC
The DNA here is from genome assembly GCA_949671775.1 of Mallotus repandus. NCBI lineage: Eukaryota > Viridiplantae > Streptophyta > Magnoliopsida > Malpighiales > Euphorbiaceae > Mallotus > Mallotus repandus. The sequence goes on along the minus strand of CATIWM010092136.1, from coordinate 5,352 downwards.
CAATTCAATTTACAGTCCTTGATAGCAAAGGAGAACACGGTTGAAGCATAAGAAAATGGCAACAACAAACTCTTCCCAATTTGAAAGTACACAATCATTAAACCAGAGGAAAAAAAAAGGCAGCAGCAGCTTACTTGAACTGATTAGTGAGGTGCCACATGTAGCGGTTGATGAAGGTCACAACAGAGAAAGCAGAGAACCGATCAAGAAGAGAAAGCGGAGGTTAGAGATCCCTTCAGAGAAAGTCAGATCTTGAAGAGAATTGATGATTAGTGGTTAAAGGGTACAGATGTAGAAGAAGAAACAAATCGCTGCCTGGCAATGAGTAGTGAAAATGATGAACAGTGATTAATGGCTCCAAAATGAATGGCGATGAACGGTGCGACAGAAGTACAAGAAGAAGCTGATGAACAGTGGGAATGAGGTTGAGTGAGGGGTGATAGTGGCGGTGAGACGAGGGCAAAGAATGAATTCAAGGGTCTTTAAACAATTGAGATCCTGTAACCCTAACCAATTGGGGCTGGAAGCGGGAAAAGGAAAAAATTGGCAGAAAAAAAGGCTCTCAACTCAAAACAAAAATTGAGATCCTATAGTCCTAACCATTTTTTGTTTGAACCAAAATACATAATTTTTGTTCAAAATTACGTAGTTCATAGTTATGCACTATTCTAAAAAAACCATATCACCAAAAAAAATAAAAAGAATATTAAAAAATAAAAAAAGAACTGAATATTTAATTAATATTATTTATTTATTAATTAAAATTATATTTAATATTAATATGTATAAAAAATTATATAATTTTATCATGAATAAATAAAATTTGCATAGTTTTAAGATGTAAAATTAAATAATTCTGAAAATTTGTAAATTAAAATTTAAAGTTCTATTACCTATATAGTTTTAATTTAATTTATCAAATTAATTTTATAAATTATTGAATATAAATTATAAAATTAATTCTTTAAAAATTATTATGTATCTTTAAAAAACTAATAACTTTAAGTAATTGAAGTTTGGATTAATGCTAATTTTATTTTTTACAAGTTTTAAAAATTTAATTATACAATCAACTTAGTTGAATACAAAATGTACATAGGTTTAACGTATCCGCAACAAACAACACAAAAGAAATTGAGACTTGAAACATTAAAAGGAGGAAAAAAAATTACATGAGATAAGAATCAGATTCAGAAAGTGGAGAGGAGCGAAAGGTGAAAAAGTAGAAAAAGACAAAAGAAGAATAAGAAGAAGAGTGGTTTTAGAAATTTAGAAATGGAATAGACTCTCATTTCTAAATTTAGAAACGGAATAAAAGTCCATTTTTATTTCTAGAAACATAATGGTTGTCCGTTGCTAAATATTAGAAACGGACTTCAATTCCGTTTCTAAAGTTAGAAACGGAATTGTTGTCCATTTCTAAATTTAGAAATGGAATTTAAGTCCGTTTCAAATATTTAGAAACGAACTCCTATTCCGTTTCTAATATTTTGAAACGAACTCATATTCCGTTTTTAAAATTTAGAAACGGACTCTGATTCCGTTTCTAAATTTAGAAACGGAATATCAGTTCGTTTATAAATTTTGAAGCAAATACGTATAATTTAAAATATAAAGTTCTATTACATATATAATTTTTAATTTAATTTATCAAATTAGTTTTATAATTTATTCAATATAAATTGTAAAATAGATTAAGGGTAATTTTTGTTATACGCCGTATTTTGATTATTTAATTAAATATGGATTTAAGAGTTTTAAATATTTTTTTCTATTGAATTTATTGTTAAATAAATATTTAAGTGAGTAGGTAAATATATGTAAATATATAATTTATGGTCGAGTTTGAAAGTGGAGTTTGATGGGAGAATAATTATTTAATTATTATTGTTGTGAAATTATTCTTTAATAGGTATGTTTTTATGTGCATGTATGTTATATCTGTAAATAATAAAGTGAGAAGATATTTTATTTAAAATGTATTATTATGTTGTGCTTTTGTAAAAAAAAAAACATGGCTACTGCCACTTCTTCTTCTTCTTGGTTTCTCACCATTTCCAGCCACCTTCATCAGCTCCAATCGCCGACTAGCAGCCACAAGCCACCAACAGCAGTCGGCCGACCACCTCCTTGCCCTCCCCCTCTTCCTCTTCTCGATTTTAGCTTTAGCTAGAATCTTCTTCCCTTCACCGACAACGATTCCGGTCACTTCAAGCCGAGCTTGATAGCTCAATCTCTTCCTTGCGTCCTGGGCTTCATTTCCCTCAACTCGATTCATCCAAACAACTCCGGTAATGTACTCATTTTTGAGCAATTCGATTATGGGTGTTTTTAGTAATTTGTGAATTTAAGCTTTAATTTGATTTTATTAGATATAATTGTTTTGAAATTATTTGATTTAGAGGTTGTGATCTTGCTATTAGTGATTTTTAATTATTTTTCTAAATTTTTCAAGCATCGGTACTGTTCATAGTACTGTTTCGGGCAGTCCTGGGTCAGAAAATTTTTATATTTTTAATAAATTCTATATATTATGTAGATTAAACTTAGTGAAGGAAGTTTTATTGAAATTATGTGTAGAATTTTTATTATAAATTTTTGAATGTTTATGTGAAAAATGAATTTTAGGAAAAATTAGTATAAATTGGTAATTTTTTTTATTTTAGTTGAAATTATTGTTAATTATTATGTTTTGGACAGTTTTTGAGTAATAAATAGTATTAAAATAATTTTTATGAATTATTTCCTATTTTTAGCTAACTATTAGTAAATTCTAGAAAAATATATGAATAATAATTTTATCTATTATTTTTAAGTTCACATGAGTTTTTGGTTATTTTTATTATATATTTGAGCAATTTAAATTATTATGCGTAATTAATGCTATTTAATTACAAAACTTGAAAGAATATATTTTGGAAATAAGTGACTTTTATACTTTTATTATATGAATAAATTGAATTGTGATATTTAAATGAATTTTTATGATTTTTGGTGAATTATTGGAAATTATATTATTTTGTTGATTGTGGGTTGTGTTGGTTCTCGGTTGGGCAATAAATGTAGTTTGGGGCCTAACTCGAGATTTTGACTGATGTGGATATTTTAAAGTGTGGTTGCGTGTAGGAATGACTCTACTTTTAGCAGAGAGATGACCGTTTTACAAATGATATTTTGCCGAATTTTTGGTAGATTTCTCGTAAAATGTGACATCGTGTTTGGCTAAGTTTTGAGTCTTAGTCAAGTCGTGTCCTAGATCGAGTTGTTCTTTAGAAATCTATAAAGTATAAAATTAGGAATTTATTTCTAATTAGTTATTTATTATTATTTTCCTTTTAGTTGCATCGAGAGCTAGGCCTTTAGGACCGGGCCAGCTGAACCAGAATAGAGGAACGCACTCAAACTGTGAGTTATTATTATATGTATACATTGCATGTAGAATATATCATTGGCATCCATATTTCGAATAAATATGAATTTTATTAATTATTATGCTTTATTGCATTAAATGTTATTTATTATTGTTATCAAATATATATATATGTTTTTATATTTATTAATGTGTATATAAACTGTGATAAATAGATATTGTCATATTTTAATATGAATTTTCATTATTATAAATGTTTTGGAGGATAACCATTGAACGTGCTACCTAGTGGGCTACACTAGGATTGTTGCGCAACAATACGCTAGATGCTAGGCTAAAAAGTTTTATTGATATAAGATTATATAATTTGTGATATGGAAATTATTATTGAGATTTGTGGAGTGAGAATAGTATGACTACTAAAGCTCGATTGACCTAGGGTCTCGAGGCTAGTCATGCCGACAGTGAAATTGCTGTAACTCGATTAACCAGGGGTCTCAAGGACAGTCAACTGTCAAATTGGATAAGAAAAATATTTTTGGATACAAGATAGCCTATTGGCTAGTGAGGCATAATATTTGAGGTTGCGGAAATTTTAGGGTTCTGCTATGATCCTCCACCTAAATCTTTCTGCATTTATTTGTTTTGATTTGAAATGTGATTTCGAGCATCTGTATGAATGCATATATATATATATATATATATTATATTGATGCTTAGTTACTTGTGTGCTTAGGTTGCTTGTGTCTGACCCCCTTAATTATTTTTCAAAATCCTTCTCATCAGACCTCTCACAGTAGTTCTCTCCGCCGGACTTTTTCCTTCCTCGGCTGACTTATGTAAATTTTAATATGATCTTTCTTATATTTATAGACGTTGCAGTAGTGGTACGTACTTGTGGTAGTTTGTATTGGTGTTATTGACTGAGATTGTATACCTGACTAGTTGTACAAATATTTTATTGATATATTAATTATGGAGACATCTTTATATTATTAAAGTTTTAATTTTGAGGCATATTTGTGATTTTGTTTGGTGTGTAAACTGTGTTAAGGCTAGCTATGGGTTCCGGATTCGTATGAATTCTCGTTCCCTAGCATCGGTCATGACACCCGGGTTTGGGTCGTGACATAGTTTAATTATCATTTTTACATATTTTTATTAGAATTTAATACAAAAGAGTTAAAAATAAATTAATTAATTTTTATGACTTAATTACTAGCTAAATTTTAAAAATTACATTAAATTACTTGTAAATAAATAAAAAACTAACATAAAAATATTTAAAAAATATACCATTACTCAAATAAAAAATTTACTTAAATTGTAATAAATTATAAATTAATGATGTTGTAATATTAGATTTTTATGTAAAAAAAATGTAACTTTTTTATTTTTTATAAATTTTTATCAAAAAAATAACTTATAATTTTTTATTGTCTTATGATTAACTATTGCCACAATATTTTTTTATATAAAATATTAGTTTTAGAGTTAAGAATAATATTAATCATAAAAAATATTAAACGAATATCATATAATTATTTAAATAAAAATTTATAAAAATTTATAAAAATTATAATAAATTATAATTATATCAAGTTTGTAATATTAAATTGGTATATAAATAAATACCATTTTTATTATTTTTATCAATTTTATTTGAAATAATAATAATAAAAATAATAATAATATCAAAGTACATATTTAATAAGTTATTTACAATCATGAGTGTAAAACCTTTTGGAATAAGTATAATTTTGATCAATATGGTTTTGCCTTGCAAAATCAGTCCTATATTTTTTTTTTGACTTTTAAGTACTATGTGGTTTTCTTTTTTCTTTTTACATTTTAGTACCTTCTAACAAATATTGTTTAAAATGTAAAAATAATATGCATTTCAATGCTAAAATCATATAATGAGTAATTTATTATTCAACTAACTATAATAAACTCACAAAAAATCAAATTTAGATGTATTT